>JAODAL010006074.1:0-137118 GCA_025379985.1 Phyllomedusa bahiana
CTGTAAAAATAAATACACAGAGCTTGTCTGCTATCATGGAGACATAAATTATGTTAAGTTTTTCATATATTTACATGTATAGAAGTTTTTTTTTCTTTTTGCTTTCAGTGATCATCCCTATGTTTTATGCCATTTCAATATATATATTTTCAACAAATAATTTAGGAGGTAAAACTAGTGAATGCATGCTTTTTACAGATGGGGCCTAGTATAACTCCTGCCCATTTGATATTTTGCTTGTTGGCGTTTAGGACACATAAATGATTATTCTTATAGCAACTTCACTGTTATCTTTAAATGTATATATTCCATTGTTCACAAAGCAAGTTCCAGAAATACCAACATCTCATGCTGTCTGCCTTGCTAAGCCGTTGCTTCTTTCTAGTGAAGCTTACTATCAAGCCTGCAGGATGCACAGGAACCTATGTAACCAGCATACTATATCCTGCAGTCCTGGTATACAAGTTTCAGTAAAAATCATTACTTCCCAAAATTAGAGACATCTAATTACAAGTAAATTGTCATTAATGTTTCTGGTTTTCATGTTTATGAGCTTGTGGTTTTCCAGTGACAAATCATCCATGATCTAAAAAATAAAACTTTTACTACAAAAACTAAAACCAGTGGAAGTGAAAAAAATCATCTCAATAGAACATCCACTCCAGGGTAGAGTTATGGCCAATCATAAACCCAAATAACAGAAATCCTTTAAATAGACAAATGATCCACTGGAAGAAGGGCCTAACATGGGTCTCAGGGCTCTGTGGATTGAGTCTTGTTCGGCAAATTTTCCCTCTAAATGTAGGGGGTGGCCATTTTATTTCGAAGGAGTTTGGGACATTCAGTGGAGGAATAGTTGCTAGATGAGGAAGGTAGATACATACTGTAGAAAATCTCTCTGAATTGGGTACATTATACACTATTGAACATGTATGCTCCAAGTCTGCCCAACACAAACTGTTTTGCTAACCTTCAAGGGGTTGTATCATTTCATTAAATGGTCTTCAGAATAAGGGGACAGTGAAAACAAGCAACTTTGTAATCGGATGTCATTAGCAAAGCTGTCTTGTTTCTACAGTCTCCCTTATCTTCGTTTTCTGTTAACACTGTTCCCCAGTGCCAGTCAGATTCCTCCTCCTTTCATTTCATTGGCTGACAGCTCTACTAATTTACATTCTGTCCGGCTCCCGGTAGTATTCACAGGAGCGAGCATTCCTGCCTCTCTCACTCAAAGTAAGGGATCGGCACAATTTCACTCTGCACAGCCAGCAGAAACATAAAGGCACTGTACCTGCTTCTACAATCAGAAAACAGCAGAATTGTGCGTCGGTGCCTAATGCAAACATAGAAGGAAGCATTAGCCTGCCTCTCTCACTCAAAGTAAGGGACCAACAGCAATTTCACTCTGCACAGCCAGAAGAAACACAATAATACTGCAGGGCTTCTACAATCAGAAAACAGCAGAATTGTGCCTCGATGCCTAAATGCGCCTGCGTGTAAACATAGAAGGGATATCTGTGCTGCTCTGGAGGAGTTCATAGAAGACTGGATTCAATTGTAACAAACCTCCAGCTGTAAGAGGAGAATAAATCAGTGCTCTGAGTTCATAGAAGATTGTCTAGACTGAATGCAGGGCTGTGGTATGTAAACATACTTTCATAATAAGACTGCATTGGGAGAACGACACAGTGACATGTGGACCCAGAGGGGGGGGAAGCCTCGGAAGCGAGCATGAACAGTGAAGTTAGGTCTTATATAGAGCATTAAATATAAAGTCTAGGGAACTCCACTAATTTAAAAAGGTTTCCCTGCCAACATACGACAGAAGTAGCTTTCTCCATGCCGATAACCTTGCTCCCATAGAGGTAATGTTCATTTATAAAGCTGGGAGGGAGTTTTCAAGATTGTTACTCCTAAGAAAGGAAGTCCAAGTATGCATTAAGTAAAAGAGTAAAGATAGGCCAACATGGGTTTTGAACAGTTGAGAAACACCCAGCTGGGAGGGGAAGAAATGCCCCTGAATTTGTAGAGCTGAGAAGCTGAGAGCACAATGAAACACACGAACTGAAGAAGCAATACATCCCCTTTAACTCTCTTTTGGTTAAAAAGGGGGACAACAATATCATTATCAAGGGCAATTTTAATGACACCAAAGCATCATCTTGAATAAAACGACACAGCGGAGCTCCAGCTTATTGGCCTCTACAGAACTTCTACATCTGATTGACGTTAATTCTCCTTGCGATCCATGGAGGAGGCTGAATGTGGATTCTAGAGAGTTTTTATACTACTCCCCGGTGCATAAAAGTTTCTCCAGGATAGATTACTTTTTGATCAACTTGTCACTATGGGATTCCATGTTAAACTTCTCCCTACATGCCATCACAATTTCAGACCACGCCCCGGTCACGTTGTCTTCTCTGAGACAAACTACCCAAATTAAGATCATGCTGTGGGGCTTTCTGGGATACTTACTAGAGTCTGAAGACTTTAAATCTTTTCTACAAACTAAGTGGGCTGAATATGTGGATGACAACTTGGCACACCTGGACAACTGGCCCTTGTTTTGGGCTGCTGCAAAGGTGGTCCTTAGGAGTCATATTATCAACTATGTTTCTCTCAGGAAACAGGAAGCACATGCTAAATTCCAGAAATTACATCAGACATTATAGACCACCCACAGGGAAATAGCCAGAGACCCCACCCCCCTATTATGAAACTGGCTTACAAGCAGGCCAAAGACATGTTAGATTCCTTCATTCAAAGCCAGGCGGGTTGCTTAGTGAGACTTACCTCGAACAAATATTTCAGGGGGGCCAATCGATCCAGCCAAATCTTAGCTCGGATAGTTAGAGCACAATGTGCCTGTAAACCCATGGTGGCCTTAAGGAACCCGTCTAAGGAACTATATCTTCCTCCCCTAATAATAAGTCACCTGGTCCTGATGGCTATGGAAACGAGTTTTACAAGCTCCTGTTCTCGCACCCAATTCTCACGTCCCTGTGCAATACAATCTATAAGGATCAGAGGGCAATGGCGTTATTCCTGGATTTTCAAACGGTTCTCCCCCAAAGCCTGATAAGGACCCGCTATTAGTAAAAAACTATTGCCCTATTGCTTTACTTAACTGTGATTATAAATTACTATCAAACATACTAGCTGTAATCATGCAAACCTTCTTTCCAGTGATAGCGCATCCTTCTCAGAGGGGCTTTGTTAGAGGTCGTTAGTCGGTAAAAAATATACGGACGGCAGTGGGGGCTGTGGTGAAAGATTTACATCCTAATGCTAAAATTTCAATGCTCCTCAGCTTGGATGCCGAAAAGGCATTCGATACGGTGTCCTGGTGTCCTGAGCAGCTACCCTGTCAAATAGGAACTTCAGGCCCAAATCTAGGAACTTTGTAAATAACATTCAGGATGGCACAAATACTATTGGTTAATGGTCTCTTAACAACCCCCACAGATGTTTCTTGAAGTACCCGAAAGGGATGCCTTTTATCTTTATTGCTCTTTGATTTTCTGCTGGGTCCCTTATTGTATCACCTTCAACCTCAGGGCGGCGATAGAGTTAATGTAGAGCACAGGTGTCAAACACAAGGCCCGCGAGCCACATCCGGCCCGCGACCTTGTGTTTTTCCGGCCGCGATCTCCCTGACTCCGCACGGCCCTGTTTTTACCACAGCCGTGCGGAGTCAGTCAGCTATCAGGGTGAAGGCAGGAGGGACGTTTCCCTCCCACCTTCTCCCTTTGTATGAAACGTCCGTGAGCGCTGTACATTAGGGCGTCGCAGGGGGCGTGACGCGCCGCTTTACCACCCCCCCCTGTGACGCTGGGTCTCCTCGGCGCAGCCTCGCCGCCGAGGGGAAACTCTGGGAGCTGCGTTGCGGGCGTAAAGGGGGCCCTGCGTCACGCTGCTTACACCGTAAAACAGCTCCCAAGCGGACCGGACCGGTGCACGGACACGAGGGGAATACTTTTTTTTAATTTTATAATCATTAGGGGGCACTGCCTGCACTGGGCCACTGGGGCATCTGCCTGGCTACTGGGAGTCTGGGCTACTGAGGGGGCTATGGGGCATCTGCCTGGCTACCTGGGGACCATGGGGCATCTGCCTGGATAGGGGGGGACTTTTTTTTTTGGGGCATCTGCCTTGCTACTGGGGGACTATAGGGCATCTGTGGCTACTGGGGCATCTGCCTGGCTACTGAGGGGTACTGGGGCATCTGCCTGGGTTTCTGGGGCATCTGCCTGGCTACTGGGGATCTGTTGGCTATGAGGGGCTACTGGCATCTGCTGGCTACTGGGACCATGGGGAACTGCTGGCTACTGGACCATGGGGAAACTGTGTGGTACGGGAATCTGCCGCTACTGGGGACCATGGACAATCTGCCTGGCTACTGTGGCATCGCCTGCGAACTGGGGCATCTGTCTGGCTACTGGGCACTGTCTGCTACGGGGACTATGGTGCATCGTGTGCTACGGGCAACTGCCTGGCCTTTCTGGGGACCATGGACATCTGCCTGGCTACTGTGGCATTGCCGGGACTGGGCATTGCCCTGGCTACTGGGGATCTGCCGGCTATGGGCATCTGTCTGGCCCACTGGGCATCTGTCTGGTAATGGGGGACAAAAGGTTCTCTGCTGTTACTGGGGGACTATGGGGCCTCTGCTTGGCTACTGGGACTTGGGCATCTGCTTGGCTACTGGGGGACTAAGGGGCCTCTGCCTGCAGGGGGACTATGGGCATCTGCCGCTACTGGGGGACTATGGGCAATCTGCCTTGCTCGGGGGACTAGGGCATCGCCTGCACTGGGGATAATGGGCATCTGCTGGCTACTGGGGACTATGGGGCATCTGCCGGAACTGGGGACATGGGGCACTGCCTGGCTACTGGCGGAGTATGGAGCCAATCTGCCTGCTACTGGCGGACTATAGGGCATTACAAAAGGTACTGGGTATAGGGCATCTCCCTGGCTACCGGGGGTATGGGGCAAACTCCCTTTCTATATGGGGCATATTACTGGCTAAGGATATTATATCTGGCTACAAAAATACCCACACTTTCATGGGCAGATATAACTGTCATCTACGGGGCTTTATAGCCACTTATCACCTACAAGTATTCTAAAATTATGTAGGCCCTTAAGGTACGCCGTGAGGCTGGTGGCCCCGTGGGAAAAAGTTTGAACCCCGATGTAAGTCTTCTAGGTATAGCTGATTTTGTGGTCAACGTCCTATTGATTTTGAGGAGTCCAAGGGATTCGTTGCCCCAAATCCTTCAGGAATTATGGGGGGTGGGGTTATTTCCGGGCTATTATGTCAATATGGACAAACCCAACGCCTTAATGTTGAAAGGGCCTTCAAAACCCACGTTGGCTTATCTTTACTCTTTTACTTAATGCATACTTGGACTTCCTTTCTTAGGAGTAACAATCTTGAAAACTCCTCCTCTTTATAAATGAAATTACCTCTATGGGAGCAAGGTTATCGGCATGGAGAAAGCTACTTCTGTTGTAGGGGAAACCTTTTTAAATTAGTGGGGTTCCCTAGACTTTATATTTAATGCACTTTCTCTATATAAGACTTAAGGATGAAAAACAAATAAACACACTCTACCGTGGTTTTGGGTGGAGTGATAAAAGACCCTGAATTCCATGGATTGTTTTGCAGCCGTGCTTACAAATTTTAGTTAGAACCAGGAATGTATACATATGACTCACAGAAAATAGAAAAAATTCCCAGTATAAAATATAACTTTAAATCACAAACTATCACAATACCAATGACGATAGCAACAATATTTATAGGGAATCACCACAATGCAAATTTGGAAATACACAGATATAGAATATAGGTTTTAAATATGTTAAAGCATTACAGAATCCACCGTATAAATCATCATTCAATAATCAAGTATGGTTTACTCACGATTTTGATTTAATCGGTGAAGATTGATTCCAAGACATCCAAAGCAAATGAAAATAGCTATTGACTAAAAAACCTATCCAAAGTGGAGCACCCGTTATCAGGTCATCACCACAGTACCTGTGGTTTCTTTATTATCACTATCACCACATATTCTTATTGAAATTCCCCTGATGAACCTTATGGGGAAATGCGTCGGGACAGGTTTTTTGATGCTCTTTTGATTATAGAATACAGTACAATTTTGGTGATATTAATTACATACTGTGATATAAGTCTCTATAAATCAGGGCTAGTCATCGAGAAGTGGGGTCGCCCTTTTTCAGGGCGGGTGCTCCACTTTGGATAGGTTTTTTTTGTCAATAGCTATTTTCATTTGCTTTGGATGCTCCCATAGAGGTTATGTTACATTTATAAAGCTGGGAGGGAGTTTTCGAGATTGTTACTCCTAAGAAAGGAAGTCCAAGTAAGCATTACAGAATCTACCGTATAAATCACCATTCAATAATAAAGTATGGTTTACTCACGATTTTGATGTCATCGGTGAAGATTGATTCCAAGACATCCAAAGCAAATGAAAATCGCTATTGACAATAAAACCTATCCAAAGTGGAGCACCCGCCCTGAAAAAGAGCGACCCTACTTCTCGATGACTAGTCCTTATTTATAGAGACTTATATCACAGTATGTAATTAATATCACCAAAATTGTACTGTATTCTATAATCAAAAGAGCATCAAAAAAACCTGTCCCGACGCGTTTCCCCATAAGGTTCATCAGGGGAATTTCAATAAGAATATGTGGTGATAGTGATAATAAAGAAACCACAGGTACTGTGGTGATGACCTGATAACGGGTGCTCCACTTTGGATAGGGTTTTTAGTCAATAGCTATTTTCATTTGCTTTGGATGTCTTGGAATCAATCTTCACCGATGACATCAAAATCGTGAGTAAACCATACTTGATTATTGAATGGTGAGTTACACGGTGGATTCTGTAATGCTTTAACATATTTAAAATTTCCTACATTCTATATCTGTGTATTTGCTAATTTGCATTGTGACGATTCCCTCTAAATATTGTTGCTATCGTCATTGGTATTGTGATAGTTTTTAATGGTTTTTGAATAAAAGTTATATTTTATACTGGGAATTTTTTTCTTGTTTTGCAGCAGCCCAAAACCAATGGAGGGATTAATCTGCCAAATGTCCGAGCCTACAACGTAGCAGACCTACTGCGGATTGCGGCAGATGGGTTCAGAACACATCAATATTTGCAGACCTCAACTTTGACCATTTCTGGGAAAGGTTTCACTCCCTAACCTCTTACACCTACCCTATCACCTAATCCCGGAACCGATAAAATCAAACCCCTTTCTAATGACAACTTGAAATGAGAGACACTTACATCCTCAAACATCCATGTTCGCACACTCCTGGCAAATCCTGATTTTCAAGGGGCATCCCCACATAGGGAATCTTATACTTTGAAAAGGGGTGGGGGCTCAGTTCTATTTATCGCTTCTTAGACATGGAATCTCACAAAATACTCTCCTTAGAAGAACTGAAGGGCAGGTTTCCAAAGGCTGGGATCTCCTTTTTTCCTTATCTCTGCACCCATAGCTACGTTTCTAAACTGATCTCACAGTTTATGCATGAGCAATGGAATCCGGTTGTATGGAAAAATCTGAATTTTTGTATCTCAGCCAAAGGCTTAACCACACATTTCTACAAATTCATGCTCATTCCACTTAACTATTCCCCAACTCAAATAGTGCGCACAGTGGGTTGAGGATGACCCAGCCTGGAAATTCACCCACCCATCTTTCAAAATGTTTTTAGAGAGACTCTCTGTTATGAAAATGGACTGGGTGGAGGCCTTGATAAGAAAATGTCTTAAGCAACCATTTTGAATGGTCTGGGGGAGTATTAGAATCCCATTGCTGCCTGGGAGAATTCAGCATGCCATTGTTTTTAGCCTCTCTTCAAAAGCAAATCTTGATGGGAGACCGCTGATTTCTGACATATAAGTGAAGTTTGGAGGGAGAGGAGGTTTGTGCCTGGGGACCACGCACCGTCTATATGTCAACCCCATCCACAGCTCCGACCAGCCTAGGGATCATGAGTAATAATGGGATGGAAGAGTGACCTTGTATTATTGCTAGAAAGTAAGGATAATTTCATGGTTGATCTCAATAATTTATGTATATATGATTTGTTCATGGTTGAAATTCACTTTAGAAATTGTAAATGTAGGATGCTGCCTCTGTTAGATATACCTCTGACAAATTGTAATCCAAATTCTAAAGTTCATACAGAGCAGATAAAGCATCAAACTCTGGTATCCATTGGAAGGAAGTTATTTGCTTACAGCAACAGGGCATTGAGGGATGGTTTTATACTACCCTTTTATGACAGTTTGCTCTGATGGAGGTAGAGGCCCACATCATTGGTAAAACTTATATTTTGTTTTTATTGTTGTTCATTTTATAAATACACTGTAAAAATTGGTGCTCTGGGATGCACACTTTACTGTTGATGGCCTTGGAACATTATCACCAATGTTTATGTCTATGTTGACCTTTAGATGGTTTCTTTCCCTGTACCTTGGAGTGTCTAATAAACACATTTTAAAGAAAAAGACAAATGATAAAATAAATGTTGTTGACTAACATGAACGAGAGTAGATGTGGAGACAAGGCTTCTTCACAGTATCTCCAAAAAATGTAGAAATATATAGTCTGAAAGTAGAACATATGATCGACTACACCAGGAACTGACCATGGTATGGGCCCTTCCTGGTGTAGTCAGTCACATGAACACTAAGGGAGTGTCCTGCTTTCAGACTATACTTTCTTTCTTTTATGAATGTTTGTTGGAGATATCGTAAAAGAGCATCATCTTTGGGTCTACTTCCATTCACACTGTGGATAGTATCTATTTTATTACATATCTTTTCAAGGTTTTCCGAGATGTGCATCTAAGTTTGGCTATGAGTAAGGCCATAAGGTCAGAAACACGTCAGAAACGCATCAGTTTTTTTTTCTCTTTAAAGCCGTTTGTTCACTCTTTTTCTTCTTTATATAAGCATTTATTTCACTGCTTTTAATTTTATATAGCAAAAGTTAGACTTTATTTTATTTTTTGGGTGATAGACAACATACCTTCACCGAGTTTGTTAGTGGAGAACCACCAGTTCACGACTTACCTGAGTGCCAACTTAAAGTTGCTTTTCAAGTGCAACCATAAACTATTGCTCTTGGTCATATTTTAAACTCCATTGAGAATGTAGGTGAGCTGGAAAATGTTTTTCTTATTTTTTAATTTCGTATCTATAAAACTACAGAGAGCACTGGGATCACTACTCAACTCCAAACCTGTTGGTGCAAAGCCATCAAGAATTCCTAAGGTCAGAAGTTTGAAGAGTCTACTACTTTGCAGAGCTTCTGTGCTTTTAAGAGTACCCAATACTGAGCGTTGATGGCAGGGACCAGGATAGTGAGGCGAAACCTGTCAATATGTCCCAACAATCTCTCGTGAAGGTAGAGGTTTAGATACCATCTGATGGCTGCTGTATAAACACTATGACCAGTCATGTTCGTATCCAATGTTTGTCACAAACTTGATTAATTTGAGTTTGGTTTATATGGTTTGCTAGTATATTTATAAATTACTTCCATTTCTATAATACTGTAAAATCTCTTTTTAAACAGTGGTTTTAGAGAGGTTGCATGGTTACATAGTTTGTAAGGCTAAAAAAAAAGACAAGACGTCCATCCCGTTCAGCCTATTTTGCTAAAGTGTTGCTAAAGTGTTGATCCAGAAGAAGGCAAAAACCCCAATGAGGTAAAAGCCAATTGTCCTAATTTTAGGGAAAAAATGCCTTCCTTACTCCAATCTGGCAATCGGAATAATCCCTGGATCAACGACCCTACTCCAGAATCCTAGTCATTATAACATGTTATATTATTACGCTCCAGAAATGCATCCAAACTCTGTTATTGAATTCACCATGACAAGTTCCTCTGGCAGAGTTACACAGCCTCACCGCTCTAACAGTAAAAAATCCCTTTCTATGTTTATATAGAAACTTTCATTCCTCAAGACGCAGATGATGCCCCCTTGTTCTGGATACAGTCCTGGGTATAAATAGATCTTGAAAGACATCTCTATATTGACCTTTAATATATTTATACATATTTATTATGTCCCCTCGAAGCCGTCTTTTCTCTAAATCAAATAACCCTACTATTGCTAATCTTTCTGGGTATTGCAGTCCACCCAGTCCTTTTAATATTTTTGTTGGCCGCCTTTGTACCTGTTCAAGCTCTACAATGTCTTTCTTGTGCACTGGTGCCCAAGAAAGACATTGTAGAGCTTGAATAGGTACAAAGGCGGGCAACTTTGAATAACATTATACATAAATGGGGCCAGGTAATACCTCGTTTCCCCACTGCTCCAATTCTCACGCTTCCCAGGATTCACTCCTCTTCACTTCCAGGTTCTCATCCTGTCACATAAGAGAGGCTCACACTTCATAGCAAGTGTATGTGAGCTTCTCATATGTGTAAAGATGAGAACCAGAAAGTGAGAAGGACAGATCCCAGAGAGCTCTGTAGTATAACGTTATTCACCCAGACAACCCTTTTAATCCACTTCATTTTATTTGTTTTATCAGCCTCATTTTTAAGTGGGGACTCTGGGTTAGAATTATACTTTTGGGATTGGCTAGTAGAAATTTCTAATTTTTTGCTGAACCAGTCTGTATTTTGTGATAAATTACTGAACATAGCCCAAATCAAGTCAAGGTAAGAGTAGCTAGTAATTGTATTTGTGGTAGAGGGATCCATTTTTGGATGGGAGAGCGAGACTAGGGTAAGAGATAAAGATCTGATTGGACTTTTAGGGTGCCCAATCACCTTAATTAATTCGGCTGCCCGCTGAACAGAAAAGATAAACAGCTACAGTGTAAAACCTCAGTGTAAATTCATTTTTATTTCTTTATTTTCGTTGCACCCGTACTATTAATCATTGGCTAACGAAAATAAAGAAATAAAAATGAATTTATTGAATCAATAATTTTTTTTTCTTTACCCCCATATTATTGTTCATTTTATATACAGATCGGTACAACTTCGGGAGTATTATCATTTGATTTCGGCCATGTACATTATTATAGATTGCATTAGAAAACCCATAAGAGTGTCGCTCGCTCTCCCATTGGTCCAAATAACCGCGCCTCTTTTAACTTAGCCAATCACAAACAGAGCTCGCTCTGCATTTCTTTTCCCCCTATGAGAAGGAAGCTCAGCCAATGATTGGCCAAGCTGGACGAGCCCCTCTTCCCCCCAACCAATCACAGTACTAGAATATTTCCCATAGACAGTAATAACTTTTAGGACGCCCTTCTATCACGCCCTTCTTTCTCCACTCAAAATAGACGCACTACGTATGATTGGTGGATTCATATCTGCCGCCTGGGCTCAACCAATCAGCTCTTTTCTGCCTTTTTACTGTATTTTGAACTGTCCCGCCTTTTCATTTGATTGGTCCATACTTCTCCATAGCTTATAATGGGTCCCTGTCGCTCCTATTCTGATTGGCTGTTTTTGGCCGACCAATGAGAAGCGCTTACAGAATTTGAATTACTGTATTTCCCGGCAATTCTCTATATCGCAATTCCTGATGTAGTTGTTAGGGATTTTATTTCTGTATGTTTATAGACGGTTTAAGCTCTTTTTCAGGTAATATTTTACACTTAATAAAAACGATTTTTTTAATCATACTCCATGCCGCACGGACGCAGGGATGCGATGATAGGCGTTCTGGGGCCGCGTCCCGCCCCAGAACGCCCACACCGCGCCCATTACGCGCCCCTTCATGTTAGGCGCAGTCGAAAGTGGCGAAGGTTGCGCCGATCATCGCATCCCTGCGTCCGACAGGGGATTCGGATCGGTGAGGCGCCGTTTTCGCCAGAAAACAGGCGCAACTCCCGATCATACGTGTCGCCCTTGGTGCCAACCGTGGACTTTGTTCTACTTTGGCTTATTCAGCGAGTCTTGGAGCGTAGTCAGTGCACATGAGTTATTGGGGGATTTACTCAACTTTACAGGTGAGCTGGTGTCTACCTCACAGGCTGCAGACTGACAGACTTGAGTAGAAAATGTTCTGAAACGACTGTATTTTACTGAAAACATCATGTCTATCTCTAGTTTATCAGAGAACAAAAAAAAAAAAGAAAAAAAGAAAGAGAGAGAGAGAGAGAGAGAGAGAAAAAAAAGAGCACTTCGTCGTGTATTATCCCAAATATTTCACAAATGTACGTACAGGCAATTACTAGGCATCTGCTCACCTACTCACATTGTGCAGTTCCCTGGAGGCACAACACTCCGTTTCGCCAGTCTCTGTCACAAAATTAGTGTTATAGTCTGCATCTTCGTGTGGGTACTAGCTCACACAAGCTAGCTTAGTCAAAACAAACACATATATAGACAAAAAGCTTAACTAGTAAATTAAACTTTCTCTATCCAATTGGGCTAAAAGGATCATAAATTCCACCAAAAGATGAAGCACTGAGCTTACACAAACTTCTAGACAACGCGTTTCATATCGTAATGATACGTCGTCAGGTCTGGCCCATGCTGTCCTCAGCAAGGGTGGCATAATCTATGTGACAGGTTCCCTTTAAATTTCTTAATAATTTCTATGTATGTAGTCACTGGTTTACAAACAGAGTACTTTATTATAACACACAGCAACCAACATAAAACTAACATGTTACTTTGTACTAAACATAATATAAAACCGCATTACATATAGCTATAATTATTAGACATAACAAATTACTCACCCCAATATTAAATTTTCCCGTAAAGTAATCCAGGTTTGCTTGAATGAACCAAATATTTGTTAATCCTAATCCATTACTTCTGTCCCTGGCACGCATCAAAGATTCATCTTTATTCTCTATTAGAATTATCTAAAATTAAAGATGCAAAGTGTCTTATGTTATTTGTCACATGTATATAATTTTGATTATTTCCAATTGTACTATACATAACGGATAAAAGCTGTATATACACACACATACATATACAATACTAGTAGAATCACCTGGCTTTGCACAGGGCTATTTTATTTAACTATTTGTTGTTTTCAGTGTAGTTGAAAGCTTTGATTGCCACTGCTCAGCCTGGAGTCGAGCTTGGATCTGCTGGGGAGTCTCTGCTGCTCGTCTGTCTCCTCGAGACTCATGTCCTGCCTCAGTCTGCTGTGGAGTTTCAGCAGCTCATTGTTGGCTGCGATGCATCTGGTGAGCCTGAAGTCGAGCTTTGATCTGCTGGGAGTCTCTGCTGCTCGTCTGTCTCATCGAGACTCAAGTCCTGCCTCAGTATACTGTGGAGTTTCAGCAGCTTGCTGTTGACTGTAATGCATCTAGTCAGCCTGAAGTCAAGCTTGGATCTGCTGGGGAGTCTCTGCTGCTGATCTGTCTCATGAGACTCAAGTCCTGCCTCAGTATATTGTAGAGTTTCAGCAGCTCAATGTTGGCTGCGATGCATCTGGTTAGCCTGGAGTTGAGCTTTGATCTGCTGGAGAGATCTTCTGCTCGTCTGTCTCATCGAGACTCAAGTCCTGCCTCAGTCTGCTGTGGAGTTTCAGAAGCTTGCTGTTGGCTGTAATGCATCTAGTCAGCCTGAAGTCAAGCTTGGATCTGCTGGGGAGTCTCTGCTGCTCATCTGTCTCATTGAGACTCAAGTCCTGCCTCAGTATATTGTCGAGTTTCAGCAGCTCAATTTTGGCTGCGATGCATCTGGTCAGCCTGGAGTCGAGCTTGGATCTGCTGGAGAGATCTGCTGCTCGTCTGTCTCATCGAGACTCAAGTCCTGCCTCAGTCTGCTCAGGAGTTTCAGCAGCTTGCTGTTGGCTATGATGGTCAGCCTGAGTCTCTGCTGCTTGAGAAAAGACTATAGCCAACTCTTCTTCCCTACTGTGGCAGTAGTATAGTATTACAGGTAGGTAGACGTAGGTGGTCCCTCTCGCTGGCTGTGATGTGACAGTAGTACAGTATTACAGGGAGGTATGAGCTATGCGGAGTCTCTTTCTGGCAGTTTTCTGGCAGAATTTACAGGGATCTGTTTGGCTTAACGGTTTGTTGTTGCTGGTCAGCCTGGAGATGGGCTTGGATCTCGCTGAGACTGCAGTCATGCCTCAGTTTACCGTGAAGTTTAAGCAGGTAACTGCTGGCTGTGATACATCTGATCAGCCTGGAGATGGGTTTGGGTCTGCTGAGAGGTTTTGGCAGCTCAGGCAGTAGCCATGCTTGCTGCCACAGAAGTCTTTCATCCAGGTACAGGTTTCCTTTTTGACGTGAATGGTCTGAATTGGTTGCAATTTATGAAAATGCTCACATTCAGTATGGGTACAGTCCATTCACAGCGACTTCTGATTTTTTGTGAATATGTTAAAAAACAGTAGGTCCTAGAGTGCTAAAACCCGATCTAAAACCTTCCTAAGTGCCTAATTTACCGACTGGTCCGGTCCTTTGGGTGTACATATACTGCAACTATCCCTAACTACTGGTAGAATTTGCTCTTTTCCAATGCAGTGGTGGATATAACAATAATGCCTATCATAGCACAACTGCGCTAGGTGAATGCATCAGCCATTAACCTCTACTTAAAGGGGTTGTCTCACTACATTGATTCATCTTACCTCAGTCCTGTTTTCTTGGTTTCACTTTGAATTCAGGGGCGTGTTTACTGGCTTCCACTAGACTGCAGTAGAAGACAGGTCTGTAGCTATAGCAACCAGTGCTGGCAGCATATCAGGAGAGATTGAACAGGTCTGTAGCTACAGCAACCAGTGCTGGCAGCCTATCAGGATAGATCAAACAGGTCTGTAGCTAAGCGACCTGAGGAGCTGATGCAGCCCATACAAGAGGGGATATCTCAGAATAGGTAGGACACTGTTAATGGATATATATTGCAAAGTGACTTGTTTTTGCAATATCTTTAACATAAAAAGCAATCCTTGTAGTGAGACAACCCCTTTAACAGTGACGTCATCGGCCAGGATCACTGGGACGGAAGTGACGCTGGAATGGGAGGGCTTAGAACGCAATTTTTTTTTGTTCAATTTTTAATCATGCCCCAATGGACAAACGAGCATTTATTAGTTATAGAACACCCCTGTTATATTACACCTAGAGGCTCTCTATTTTTCTCTACCCCTTTCCACTCTGGTCTTCTCTCAAGAATGCACAGAGAAGATAAAGTGATTGCTATATATTAAATAGTAACACTACCACCTAAAAGAGACTTAAAGGGGTTTTGCCACAATGTAATGTTGACGTGGGATCCTACAAAATGGGTATTTAATCACCTTTCTAAATATTTGTGATTACAAAAAGTGACGCCTCTGAGAGCTACAGCATTGCTCAGTCCCCCTTAGTTTCCTGACAGTTTACATTAGACACGACCAGGACACTGGCAGGAGCTGATCTGGCAACCCTTGCGTGTTTGCACTTCTTATCTGATGACAGGGAACATGAAGGAGCTTGCAAGGGGCTGGGGAGAAAGTGCAGTGTATGAGGCTGTCTGCTGTATAGAGAATACACTGGTTGTAATGAAATTATTTGAGTAAACATTGCAGACGCTCCCTTCTTCCTCACTCTATGCTTACCCTCCTCCTTCTCACCCCTGCAGCCGTTCATGACTCAGCATGCTTTGTTTATTTTCTCTCCTGAGCAGATAAGAGGTAAGGAACTCACTTCGTGGCAAAACCCCTTTAAAATGGAATTAAAATTAATTTTAAGACCAATGCCAGTCAGGCAAAAAATATTGGGATGAATCAAAAAAAGAAATGAATGCAAAACAGATACAGAAAGACTGCAGGTACCAAAAAAAAATCATACTTACTCATTTTGGAAAAAAATCTTTGGTGTGATCTAATCACTATGAACTTTCAATTATTTTCCTTGTAGAAAAAGAATTAGCTAACACCAAAATTAGTTCTGGACAATCATATTACAGAGGTACAATTAATTGTTTTACACCAAATTGTGACATTCCAATGAATCCTATAAATGACACTGCTTTGCACAATGGCTGGAGAAAAGCTACATTTTGCCAGTGTACCAAATTTTCTCATCAAACTCAATAACAAAGCGCACGGAAATGTTGCTGAAATGCTACAGAGCTCCAGAAATTCTTTATTCACCGCGGTTCGACACATAACGATCATGTGTCAGGGATAAGAGCGGGTCTTACTGAATTTCAGTCAGACGTTTGCGGCATTTATGGATAAATAGCATGCTCCTAGTGCAGTACATATTTATATCGCATGTATTTCCTCAAAAGGTAGTTAACTAGTTATTCTGCTTTTTCTTTTGACTCGAATAAAAGCACTAATATTTTGTTGTCACCAGAGGTTACTGGTTTAAAAGCTGTAGAGGAGCAAACATCTGTTATTTTTAGTCTGATAAATAAAACTATTTTACTGGTTTTAATGGCACGACTGGTGGTGTAAAGGTATGGGGAATGTTTTCTAGGCTCCTTAGAGGGAATGTGTCATCAAAAATGACTTATTGTTTTACTCAAATTTTTATGTTCAACACATTTTTTAAGAATTTTTGGTTAAATTTTCTTTTAATTTTTCATATCACTTTCAATATTTTTTAATAATTCTTAAGTCCTGCAGTTTTCACTTTGGCCAGTAAGCCTAATAATTGTCTGACACTTCCTGTTCTGTAGAGAGAGATTCTCAGTTGTCTGCTCATTATCAGCACAAAGAGGGTCAAACTGAAAGGAGACACCAGTGTGAATAGATAACACAGGATCCACCAGTCACAAGAGGAGATGTCACAGTTCACCCTTTCTTCTCCCTGCACACTGATTTCTTCCCAGGTCACAGAGCATGACTAGAAAACTCTCCTATAGAAGTGAATGGGACTGGGTCAGCCTTAAGTCTCCTATGTGCATGAAGCTACTGTAAAGCATCTCTCTGACTGCTGTTAAAGCAGTGCAAACAAGGCCTAGTGGCCAAAGTGAAAACTGCAAGACTTAAGAATTATTAAAAAATATTTAAAGTGATATAAAAATGTAAAAAAAACAACCAAAAATTCCTAAAAAATGTGTTTAACATAAAAATGGGACTTAAACAATGACTAATTTTTTGATGACACATTCCCTCTAATGCCAATTAAGCACTTCTTAAAGGTTACTGCCTGAGAATTGTTCCTGACTGTGTTACACTTTGGACTCAAAGGGCGACAGGTATGATTTATGGCGCTTAGTTGCTAATTTTTTGTGTGCATAAGAATAGTGTAGAATACCCTGATTTATGAACCCGGTCTACTGCAGGTCATAAATCAGTCGTATTCTAGCGCTAAGACGACAATTCTGGCTCAGGTAAACCACATTCAAAGTGGTTTCCCTGTTCCAGCAGTAATGCGCCTAAAACTGCCATAATGAAGCTATAAATCTATAGCTTCATACAGTTCTAGTGCGCCCCGCCTCCCGCACGACCCCTGAAACTGGTGTATTGGCGATTTAAAAATAAAGCGAACAGGGCTGCGCCAGGTATCGGGTTTAAAAGACGGCAGATATCTGGAGCAACCCCGTTTATATATGTCGCCCAAAGTTTGTCCACCCTCAATGCCGCAGCCAACAAGCTAATATACAAAGACCCCGTGCTGTATGTTCCGTGCACCTACGTCCTTTACCAGTACACCTTTGGGTGGGGAGGGAGGTAGGGGGCTGTAGTAGTTTAAACCACATTGAATCCACTTGTTCCCCTCTTAGTTGCCATCATTTGAGTAAATGGACACTTGAGGTCTGACCTGCATTACAACTGACCATCATCAGACAACCATAGCATGGCTTTAAAGGGGTTGTCTCGCTACAAAGAATAGCTTTCAAAATGTAGGGAAAACTAAATGAAGACGTTTTCCAAATATATTGCGTTGTTCATCTTTTTTTGTTAAGGAGCTACAAATGATTTTATCCCCTTCTGTGCTCTCTCTGGTTTCCCAAGTGACCGACCTGTGTACTCCTTATCCCTGCTGTTTGTTATCTGATAGCAGGGAGTGAATCATCACACAGGTCATGGACAGCAGTGTGAAAGCTTGTGTATTATCTGATCTTTCAGACAAAAGACTAATTACTCTACTGTTTACATTAGCAAAGAAGCTTCTCCAGACCTCAGAGAAGGTAATTTATTCAATCTAGACTCATAAACAGAGAAGTCTGAATACATGGAGCTCAATGCTAATTACAGACAGCTTGACCAGGAAGTGACAGAGCCAAGCAGCAATATTTCATTCATGCATCTTATGAAACTTTGAGATGAGACAACCCCTTTAAAAAGTCAATGGGGGCTACAAGACTAATGAGATGTGGGAGAAAGTGAAGACATAAAAAGGTGAAATGTTAAAGGGGTTCATTATAACACAAAATGCCGCTTAATTGCAATGTATTTTTAGTGCTGTCCTTGCAGAATAGTCTTCAGGTGGAGTTCCTTTTGGCTCCCCTAGTTACAAACTTCATATATCACAAAAGGCTGTGCACATTAATGTTCAATAATTTTTACTTTCACAAATAGATGGTGCATATACCTGGAACATTTCAGACCAACAAACACCTTATTTCAACTTGGCAATGAACAGCCAGCTGCAGGAGCAATGCGCTAATTCTTATTCAGCTCTCTGCGTATTGGATTCTACACCTGAGAAATGGTTTACTAAAAAGGTAAGTGCTGACTTGCTTTACATAATTGTTCATTGCTAAGTTGAAATACAGTGTTTGTTGATCTGAAATGTTCCATGTATATGCACCACCTATTTGTGAAAGTAAAAATTATTGAAAATTAATGTGCACAGCCTTTTGTGATATATGATGTTAAATGGGTTGTCTAACCACTCTGTTTCACGGAGTCACAGGCAGCTTCAGATTTACACTTTCTCATTCTTCCTGGTTAGGCTGTAGGTGGTTCTTTAGTGGTAAATAGCATATCAGCTCCATATTCCACGGATATGACTGCAGGAGCTTTAATCTATAGTGCAAAAGGCTACAGAGCTAAAAGTAAACAATCAAAAGTAATTAAACTCCTTTGTTTGTTAGAGATAACACACTCTGTTCTCAAGCTTCTGTCATTCTCTGCACTTTTTCTAATCAGGAAAGGAAAGCAGGATGGTAACCAGTGTGCACTCGAAGCAGATAAAATTTCTCCTGACAAAGGCAATATCAAAAGAGCAATGTATTTGGAAAAAGTCTTGATTTAACGTTCCCTAAATGTTGAAACCCCTTTAAGTGTGTTTTGCAGTACTGCTAGGGATAGCCCTATACAACCCTAAGGTCCTTGTAGTAAGGAATTAAAGAACCAACCAGTGGCATCCAATTGTACGTATGGACGCTGTGGCAGAGCGGCTACATGTAGTTGTCTGTTTCTGCCACTAGGTGGAGATATACCAGAGTGGTATATGCACCTGCCACCAAGTATACATGACCTTGGTGGAATAGGAGCCGGTCATATGTATCGTCAGCCACACTAAGTGGTTGGCAAAGTTGTATGGTTAGTTTGGCTTTTCAGCCGTTCTTGGGGTCGGCTCTTATTTGGAGTAGACAATGTGTCGGGTGGGTGTCTACTCCCCATGTTCCAGACCACGTTTTGAATAGGGCTTGGGAGTCCTATAAAAAGCCGGGGCCTTCAGGTGTATAGGGGGGCGTGGTCTGCTGCCTGGATGTGTAGCAGCAGAGGAGCTAGAAAGAGGCTCTGGCCCCCAGAGGCTTAAGGGAAGCCGAAAGTGTGCGGTGTGCATACATTGCTGGATGCTAGGTCCAGACATTAGAGAGGGTCTCTATGCCATGTGAAGCAAGTGGCTAGACGGCCTAGGATTTTATTTTGTATGTTGTTCAAGCCTGTATAAACCTGTGCCTTAATAAAGCTGGTGAAGGTCAGTGTGAAACGTAAACCTGTGTTTGAGTGTCATTCCGCCTACGAAAGACGTCGATTCCGTGAGCGAAAACCCCCAGAGCCGGTCCAAGATGGCGTCCAAATGTGAGTGGAAGCTTACAACGCCCATACTTTTTACCAAAGAACCATGTTCTCAAGACTACTAGATGGATCTCCACTAGAAGAACCAGTAGCTTTTCTTGTAGCAAATAAATAAAAGCACACTATCCATTTACAAATTAGGTTATATAGGATCTTAATACTAGTAAACTACCTATTTAGGCACATTAATTAGTGCCAAAAAAGCATGGCAGCACCTGGGGCTCACTGACTTCCTTGTAACAGATTATGGTTACAGTTAACTGGTTGGTTTTGTTGTAAATGGATTGGGAATTTATTGGATGCACTTATTAACATGTTGCTTCATACACACTCCACTTTTGATCCTGGATGTCAGGGAGTCAAAACACAGCACTGTATTGTTGCTTAATATTACGTAATTTTATTTTTTAAAGTAAAACAGCAGAGAAAAGATTAAATTAAGTTAAATAAGGGACCACCAGATAAATTAAGCTACAATGGAACTACAGAAAATTTAATATCAGTCATATAAAGACCTACAGTATTCCACAAAAGTGAGTCCACTCCTCACATTTTTGTAAATATTGTCTCATATCTTTTCATGGCACAACAATGTACAATGTAAAGTAGTCAGCGTACAGCTTGTATAACAGTGTACATTTGGGCCGTGTTCACACGGCTTATTCCCGACGGATTTGTGCGCCATATTGAGCGCACAAATCCGCCGTGAATAAGGGGCGGGGCGGGGCCGGAGCGCGGCGGGGGCGCCGCTCCTGGCCCCATAGACAATGCATTGTTTACGGCGCATCCGCGCCGTAAATAATGTGCATGTCACTTTCTCCCCCCGCGGCGGATTTGCCGAGCGGGGAGGAGCGACAGAATCCACTGTTCTCTATGAGAGCAGTGGATTACCGTAATGACTCCGACGGATTGGCGCCGTATTGAAGCGCAAATCCGGCGCGGAATACGGCGCCAATCCGTCGGCAAATAAGCCGTGTGAACGGGGCCTTGGTGTGACCTAAAAATAACTCAACACACAGCCATCAATGTCTAAATCGCTGAAAACTAAAGTGAGAACACCCCTAACTGAAAATGGACAAATTGTGCCCAATTTGTCATTTTCCCTCCATGGTATCATGTCACCTGTTTATGTTACAAGCTCTCAGGTGTGAATGTGGAGCATGTTAAATTTAGTGTTATCGCTCTCACATTCTCTCAAACTGGTCCCTGGAAGTTCAACATGGCACCTCATTGCGAAGAACTGTCTGAGGATCTGAAAAAAAAATTGCTGCTCCACATAAAGATGACTTATGATATAAGAAGATTGCCAACACCCTGAAACTGAGCTGTAGCACGTTGGACAAGACCATGCAGACAGGGGTGTGACTAGAGAAGCCTGAGCCCCACAGAAAACTTTTGGATCTACCTCAATGTCCCCCACCTCTGCACAAACTTCCCATGGGTGGGAAAGCGGGCACAGGCCATAGCTTACAGGCACAGTCTCCTAGGGAGGTGGGAACAGATGACTAACCCATTGGAGACTGTGTAACTGCTATAGCCTGTATCCTTCAGATTCATATTACCAGGTAGGTAGACCTCCTTAGTTAGGTTGGTATGCCCTAGGTAGGTAGGTTGGTAGGCTCTAGGTAGGTAGATAGGTAGCAGTTAGGCCCCAGTTAGGTAGGCAGTACATAGGCTCCAGGTAGGTAGGCCATAGGTAGGTAGATTGATCCTAGGTAAGTAGACAATAGTAAGGCACCATGTAGGTAGATAAGTCCCAGTTAAGTAGGTAGGCTACAGGTAAATTGGCCCTAGGTAGGCAGTAGTTAGGCCTCAGATAGGGAGGCAGCCCCCAGGTAGATAGGTAGGCTGTAGGTAGGTCCCAGGTAGTGAAGTAGGCTATTGCTAGGTCCCTGATAGCTAGGTAGATATGTAGACAGTTTATGGGTCACAGTTAGGCTACTGCTGGGCCCCAGGTATCTAGGTATGTTGTAGGTGGGCCCCAGGTTACTAGATAGGTAAGTTGTAGGTGGACCCCACAAGGGGGGTAGGCTGTAGGTGCCCCACATAGGTAGGTGGTCTGTAGGTGGGTCCCTGGTAGCTAGGCTGTAGGTGAGCCCCACATTGGTAGGTGAATAGGTAGGCTATAAGTGGGCCTCTCATAGGCTATAGGTGAGCCCTACATAGGAAAGTAGGCAGGCCCCATTAGAAAAAAAAGGAATAATGAACTTACCTCTCTCCACGATCCCCCGACGTGACAAGCGGCAAGTCAGCTTCTGAGATGATATGATGTCTTAAGGCCTAAAAGCCTTAGGTAGGCTTAAGGCCTAAAGGCCCTAGGCTTATCAGGCTGAATAGCGGAGCAGAGCACCGCTGGCACTCTGTTCTGCTAATGCTGCGCAGTACCTGCCTCTGAATGCTTGGGACAGAACCCGAGCATTCTGAGGCATGATGGGCCAGGCCCTCTGTGGCGGCAAGCCTTATAGCAGTCGCTATGGCTGCTACATCGGTAGTTCCGCCCCTGATACAGCAGTTTAACTAGACTGTAGGTGGTTATAGAAGTAAGAGGTCATCCTGTCAGTGCTCAGACCATATGCTGCACACTGCATTAAATAGGCTGTTGTTCCAGAATGAAGTCTCTTCTAACAATGATGCACAAGAAAGCCCGCAAATAGTTTGCTGAAGACAAGCAGGCTAAAGACATGGATTACTGAAACCACGTCCTGTGATCTGATGAGACTAAGATAAACTTATTTGGTTCAGATGGTGTCAAGCGTGTGTGACGGAAACCAGGTGAAGAGTACAAAGACAAGTGTGTCTTGTCTACAGTCAAGCAAGGTGGCAGGTGTGTCATGGTTTGGGGCTGCATGAGTGTTGCCGGCTGTGGGGAGCTATAGTTCATTGAGGGAAAAGCATGATCCCCTCCCTTCGGAAATTGGGCCGCAGGGCAGTATTCCAACATGATAACGACCCCAAAGACACCTCCAAGATGACCACTGCCTTGCTAAAGAAAATGAGGGTAAAGGTGCTTAACTGACCAAGCTTGTCTCCAGACCTAAATCCTATTGAGCATCTGTGGGGCATCCTCAAACAGAAGGTGGAAGTCTCTTGCATCCACCAGCTCCATGATGTCGTTATGGAGGAGCGGAAGAGGATTCCAGTGGCTGCAACCTGTGATGCTCTAGAGAACTTCATGCTCAAGAGAGTTAAGGCAAGGCTGGAAAATAATGGTGGTCACACAAAATATTGACAATTTGGGCACTTTTGTCAATTTTCACTTCGGGGTGTACTCACTTTTGTCGTTAGCGGTTTAGACATTGATGGCTGTGTGTGGAGTTATTTTGAGGGCACATCAAAATTTACACTGTTAAATCTTAAACTGACTACTTTACATTGTATCAAAGTGTCATATCTTCAATTTTGTCCCATGAAAAGATATATTACAATATTAAGGGTGTACTCACTTTTGTGAGATACTGTATAACAAAAAAATCTCAATTATTCATCTCTTAATTAATGAAATTAATACAAACATATGAAGTTACCAAGCATTTAGCAATAAGAGCTGACTAATGGATATACTTCCTTCAACGTAGGCAAATCACCTAAATTAAAGTAATTGTCCAGTGGAAAAATATTATGTTTTAAATAATATCTTCCCTAATAACAGACATTTTTGTAATGTTCTTTCAGTATATTTTCTGGATGCTTCCTACAGTTTAGCTGTCTGTTGACAAGAAGTACAGAAGTTCTCTGTGTCTCAACACACAGTAAACACCTCTGTGTTGAGCCCAGGAGATCATGTGAACAAAAAGGTTTGCTTTTCTTTTAATGCAGCTTTTGAAGTTACACCTCTTTTGTCTTAGACTCCCAAGGCTTTTAACATAAGGGAGGAAACATGGGGTGAAACTGCTGAGACTAAGAGTAAGGAAAGTAAAACGCACAGCAAAGAATCCTTAGAATTGTACTTTCACAGGTTAAAGGGAAACCACTTTTAAACAGAAAATGCTGATGCTTAGCTGCAGAGAAGGAAGGCCACATATGGCACAGGAAAAGCACACACAAATTAACACAAAAACAAAGACAAGTGAATAAAGATTCAGCCAAGCAATTTGAGACCTTTTTTGGTTTTCTGAACAACCCCTTTATTAAAAAGTTTGAAGAAATGAAATGTTACATTTCTTCTCTTAGGGCGACATGTATGAACGTTGGCGCTGACAGGCCAGTTCTAAATAGCTTTAAGGGGTTGTATCATTTCATTAAATGGTCTTCAGAATAAGGGGACAGTGAAAACAAGCAACTTTGCAATTGGATGTCATTTGCAAAGCTGTCTTGTTTTCACAGTCTTCCTTATCTTCGTTTTCTGTAAACACTGTTCCCCAGTGCCGGTCGAATGCTAGCTCCTTTCATTTCAATGGCTGACGGCTCTACTAATTTACATTCTGTCTGGCCCCCGGTCGTATTCACGGGAGCGTGCATTCCTGCCTCTCTCACTCAGGATAAGGGGCCGGCAACATTTCACTCTGCACAGCCAGGAGCTGCACAGTAACCCTGCAGCTGCTTCTACAATCAGAAAACAGCAGAATTGTGCTTGGTGCCTAATGCTGCTGCGTGTAAACATAGAAAGGAGACAGATCTGTGCTGCTCTGGATGAGTTCATAGAAGACTGGATTCAACTGTAACAAACCTCCAGCTGTGAGAGGAGAAGACATCAGTGCTCTAAGTTCATAGAGGACTGTCTAGACTGAATGCAGGGCTGTGCTATGTAAACATACAGCTCTTACAAAATAAGACTGCATAGGGAGAGGAACGACACAGTGACATGTGGACTCCCATTGATCTCAAACAAACACACTGACTCGGGAGCCAGCATGAACAATGAAGGCAGTGGCGTAGCTACAGGGGTCGCAGCGGTCGCAATTGCGACTGGGCCCCTGAGCCAGAGGGGCCCGCAGGTCCCCCTCACCACACGCTGCATCCCTGGCTCACATAGAGCCAGCTATGCAGCGATCCGACTGAAGCTAAGCGGCCGATATACACTGATACCGGCCGCTTAGTCCACTGAAGGCAGCGGCACTATGAGGTGAGAGCATGGCGCTGCTGACTTCCCTCGGCCGCACAGCTGGCAGTAAGGAGAGGGCGGCACTTGGGAGGGAAATACAAATGTGTACTTCACACATAGCTGCTGCGGCCGGACAGTTGTTTCAACACCCGGCGGCAGCAGCAGGGAAGGTTGGGGTAGGGTGCTTGAGGCAGCACACAGGGTGGGGAGATGGTTCAGTGGCCCCTGCAGAGTAATGTCAGTAGCTTCAGCTAGGAGCTGCTGACGTCTAGCACCGTGCGAGTGATGGAGCTCTGATGACTGTAACATATCAGCACAAGGCTGATAAGGTCGCTGCTTCCTTTCAGAGGTCTAACTCGGGAGAGTTCATGACCTCTGTAGCTTCAGTGAAAAACGGCCCCCACCTCAAATCCTGCCATCACCTACAGGAGACCTGAAGACCAAGGTAGAGCTTCAGGTTACAGTGTCTGCAAATGTGAATATATGTAACCTGTGTGTCCAGGATGTGACTGTATACATGTAGTGTGTGTATGTGTACATTTATTTAAGTAAATCTCCATGTGTGTTGGTGTGAATGTATACACTGTATGTTTAATTTTGTATATGTGCTCTATAATGTATACCTGTGCGTGTGTGTGTATATATGTTGTTTATTTTATTATGTAATATACAGTTGTCTGCGTTATTTATGTATAAGGCTATGTCAGTGCACATGAAAACGATTGTATCTTCGCCGCTTTTCATTTTTTAAAAGCGCTGAAGATACAATCGTTCATGCAGCCCCATAGACGGCAATAGAAAAGACGAGCTGCAGTCTCCACAGCTCGTCTTTTCTCTGCCCATCTTTCCGCAGCGGAAACATGTTGTATAATACGGTGGCACTTCTCCTTTTCTTGCCGTCTTCCCATACAATACAATTTTATGGGCAACGTCAGGAAAACGAGAAGCGACCGCGTTTTTTGTACAAAGCGAGACAAAAGCCACGGTCCTGCAATGGAGAAAAAACGTCCACTTTCGGGTTGTTTTTTGTGCGATGCAGTGTGGACATAGACTTAGGCCCCATTCATACTATGCATTAGGGCTACAATGCAGGTATCTGTTGGTATACTGTGAAAATGGTATCCTAACACATATCACAGTGAAGCTATAGAGGACTATAGAGTAAATGTCTCTTGTGGACTATGCTTGCTCCATATCATGTTCATATACACTTCATGTGTGGGGAACAAAAAAAAATAAAAATAGGTTTAGGGGGGCCCCAGTGAAGTTTTCCCCTGGGCCCATGAGTCTCTAGCTAGCCCCGAGTGAAGGGGGGGATGATGTCCCCCCCCTTCAGTTGAAACCCCCCACGGGGAGGGGAAGAAAACGCCCGGATTTCAGGAAGTGAGAAACTGAAAGTCAAGGAAACCCCGAACTTATGAAGCGATAAACCCGGGGTTGGCATATTTCCCCTCTCTCCACACTGCACTTACCAGGCCCTTCCCTCTCACCTCCCTCATTTTCCCTCCTTTGAGGTCCACACCCTCAGACCCTTTCGCCTTTTTCCATGGTCGCAGTTGTCTCAGACCCCCCGGCTCTCCCCCCCAGTTTTGGATATTTTTGCGCCTGGCTCCCACATTTCCTCTCTTCTAAAAATGCCCACTCCATCATGGTGATTTCAACATCCCATTGATGCCCCCATGTTCCCCCTTCTGCCTCACATTTTTTCTTTCTTAACCCCTCTATGGCCTCCGCAGTTTACTGACTCCCCAACCCACAAGGAGGGGGAACTCTTGGATTGGTTTTGTCATTTTTCCTCAATTTTCTAACTTCACTAATTTCCTTATGCTCCTCTGACCACAATCTTATCTCCTTCATTATCATAATTTCCCTTTTGGAAAAACCTCCCCATCACCCATAAGAAATATCCGCTCCATTAATCCAGGAAAAACCACAGCCCCATCAGTCCTCACTCCCCCCAATTCCCCCCCCTCCCCTTTCCGACCAGGCTGTCAACTTCAAGAAACTCTCGAAACCACCCTGGACAGTTGGCACCACTCACACACCGCCCCCACCGAGCAACCCCCCGCACCCTTGGCACACACCTCAGACTCTTTTCTACAGCATGTTCCGGGTGCTGAGCGGCGTGGAGAAAAGTCAAAGCTCTGCAGTTTTCTCCACTACAAATTCATGTCAGGACTTATCACATGCCCTTCACTGCGCCAAACAAAAATATTTCCCCTTTCTCATCTCCACACTACACAAAAAACCCCAAAATGCCCTCTTTGACCCCTTTCCACCCCCTTAAGGCCCTAAACTCAGGCTCCGGTCACTGACCTCTGTGTGAAGCCTCCCCACTCCTTCAAAGAAAAAATTGAAAATATCCGCAAAACATAACCCCAAAAAACCCCAAATAATACCCATCTTCCCTCCCCGCCCCTCCCAAATTACTCGCACCCTTGACCCGACGACAGAGGAAGAAGTTCCAGGTTTTCCCCTGTCTGCTCTTTCCCACCCCCTTCTACTGACCCCATTCCACCCCACCTCGCCAGTCTATTTTTCCACTGTCCTCTCTCACCTTATGCTATCTGAAAACCTCTCTTCTCCCGGGATTTTTCCCATTTCCCTTAAAACAGCCATCAAACCCCTTTTTTCCTAAAAAAGCCTCTTGGCCCGTCCTGTGTGAAAACTCCCGACCAGTCTCTAACTGCCCCCTTCATCTCTAAAACCCCGGGAAACCCTTTGACTACTCCCCCCCTAACCGTATTCTCTGCAAACTCTCTTCTTGACCGCTGCAATCAGGTTTCCGCCCCCTACACCCCACGGAAATGCCTTGTTAAGTCTAAAATACCCTAACGCAAAATCTCGGGGTAAATCATTGTTGCTTCTTTTTGGATTCTCGCAGCATTTGACATGTGGATCCCCAAACTTCCCCCTCAGCATGTCGCCCATTGGCCTAGGACCCCGCTCTTTTTTTGGTTCTCGTCCTACCTCTCTGACCGTCACAGTGTTTTTTTCGGGTTCGACCCCCTTTCCCCTCTTCCTTTGCTGTTGGGGTTCCTCAGGGATCATTCTAGGTCCTCTCCCCTTTTTTTTGTACACAGCCCCCCTTGGACAACCATCAGTAGATTTTTGGGTTCCAGTCCATCTCATGCGGATGACACCCAATTATACCCTCCTCCCGTGACATCATCCCCCATGCACAAATCCCAGGACTGTTGTCGCTGTCTTGAATCATGTCCTCTCTCCCTCTGAAACTAAACTCACTAAACTGAACTTCTTGTCTTTTCCCCCATTTTCTAACCCAAACCCCCCCCGCTATTTCTGTTTTGTATGTGGTACCACCATTTCTCCTAGGGACAGGCCGCTGTCTAGGGGGTTTTATTTGATTCTGCTGACCTTCTCCCATATTCCAATCCTTGCCCCTCCGTACCGCACCTCAAAATATTCCAAAATCCGTCCTTTCCATGTGAAACGACCCAAAATCTCATTATGCTTATTTTTTCGTTTTACTACCCCAACTCCTTGCTTATCGGTTCCCCCCTTCAAACCTCCCCCCTCCAACGTCCGAAGCAGCAGCCCGGGTTGTCTTTCTCTCCAGCCGCTTTTTAATAAACCTCTACCCTGTGTGTCCTGCATGTTTTCCCCTCCCGTACAGGATACAGTATAAACTCAGACTCTCACCCATAAAACTCTCCCCGCGCGTCCCCCCAATCTCCTCCCAAATCTTGTCTACCGCCCTACCCGTGCTCTCCGCTCTCTGTGATATCAGACTCATTCCTCAATCACCCAACCCCCATGCCCGCCTACAAAATTTTCCCCCGTCGGCACCAAATTCTCTGGAAAATGCTACCCCGGGCGATCAGGGGACATTCACAAACCCCCACAGTTTTAAAAGGGCCTGAAAATAATCGGTATAACGGTCTGGGCCCCCAAGATCCCCAACTGCTATACACAATTTGTCACTCCCTGCAAATTTTGGGCAACAGGGATTATCTGATTAGATGTACAGTTGGGGGGCAGGTTCATCCATTTTTTATGTAAAAACCACCCCCTTTTTTTAAACAAAGGGGACCTTGTAAAAATTGGGACTTTTTACCGTATGTTTCACCCCCTACACCCTAATGATTGTAAACTCTCCGAGCAGGGCCCTCACACCTTGGTCTCATTTGAATACTTTTTTAATGTGTAATGACTGTATGTTTACCCTTAATTTTTAAAGTGTGCGGAAAATTTTTTTTTGGCGTTAAAAAAAAAGTTTTTATTATTACCCCTTTAAGACGTGTAGAATACGCCAGAATTATGAACCTGTTTTTTTTTGCGTTCAAAATACAGGTTATTGAAGTCCAATATGACAAGTCTGTCTCAGGGACCACCTTTAACCTGGTCTGGCTGTCTAATGTTTGCCCCAATTTGGTGCCCCAAAAAATCATAATGTCCCCACGAATGTGGGCCACCGCCCAGAAGCCCCAAATCTTTTGCGCATTAAATTAAAAGTGTTGTGCAGGCGGCGATCGTGCCAAAGTTTGGAGTCTGTTCATACAGCTATAGAACAGGTCTACTACAACTTTGTGACGCCAGATAACTGCCGGCCCGTTTCAAAAATGTTTTCCCCTTTGGTTTTTAGAAAAACATACACTTGGAGGTAAATTTCAAGTTAAGGGAAAAATAAAAGACATACGTCATTACTACAAACCGCAATAATTACTACTGCAAGGAAGCAAATATTTACTCTACACTACTGTAACAGCAATGATTTTATCTCAATTTTAGTACAATACACAGGAACCACAAAGGAGTAAATTAACCTCTGAAATGAAACAGCAGCATAATAAGTCTGGATCTCCTCCAGATTTCTTTGTTTTAAGAAGTTTGTCTATTATCATGTAATTTTAGTTTCTTTTTCTGGCTAACCCCCAAAAAAACAGCTGTTGAAAAAGTTATAAAAAGCAAATGAGACATCCTATAAAATAATACATCCTTGCTTTGATGAAGAAATACGTACTTGTGTGGTCTGATGACTCTCATATTATGCTTACCTGACATGATGGCAGCATGTATGCCAAAACAATCCCAACGTGACCCTGCCGGAGAAGAGAACACCATGGGTATTAGCAGTCCTGCACAAGATGCATGGAAAGGGTTACTTTTTATTATTAAAAGATAATTATGACCTAAGTAGTGTTTAATGAATTAAATTTATATGTACGGTATTTAAATGTTGTGTTTTCACATTATTTACAGTATTACTACTCTGGCCTTAGATGATGACGTTTCAGCCTCATGCCTAGCGCACATGTTCAGTAGCTGGTTATCTACTGGGCATGCGCACTGGTCTGGAGTTTGTCCCTTCTATGGTGTAAGCACCAATCGCCAGGGCTGTGGAGTCGGCAAGCCGAAGCCCCGACTCCGACTCCTCAATTTCCCAAACCTCCGACTCCCGACTCCTGACTCCCTCATACATGGTGCATGTTTAAGTGATAACTTTACTGTAGTGTTTATCATCTTATGATACAATAATCAAGCTATTTAGGTAGAACAAAGGGTAACAATGTTTTGATCTTTTGAACACGTGTGGGTAGAGTTGAAGAAAAAGCTGTCTTTGTATCCAAGTCCAGTCTGCACCAACATGGGGAACGTGGAGAAGAGACCTGGGAGCAGATTTTGGTCAAGATGTGCTTGACTCTGAGTCAGAGCCCAGACGGAGTCTGGCAGTATTGAAAACCAAAAGTGGATTTCCCAAATACTATCAAAATAATAAAAATTTACATTTTGATTTTTAGGAGCAAAACAGTAACAATGCAGTTATAGGAAAGAATCTGCAGAACTAAGCAGAGGCTAAATACTTGCAAATCACATTTATCTATAAGAAAGGTAAGATGACTGTATATACAATTACAGTAGCCTCATGTGCAAAGCTGTAGTGGATGGTGAGATATGGAGCCTGAAAGTCACAAGTTCAAACCATTGTTACCATTTTGCTTGTAAGTGTAAAATATATTTATTGGACATCACTTTAGGATACAAAAAAAATTTAAATATGCAAAACACTGCAGGAACATTCGTGGAGTCTCTGAATTTGTTCTGAGAAATAGTATCGCCTCCATCAGATCCTGCATAGACGACCTCACATCTGATCTCATTATTTCCAGGATAGAGAACGGCCTCTCTACACTAACTTGGGTTGGGGGCAAAGCGGTGATCACATGAGCAACATCTCTAACAATGTCAGGGTATAAAGGAATTGCCTCAGCCACAGTCAGTTTTGATGAATGGTTGATCTTCTACTTCTTTGAAAACAGGTGAAAAATTTTGCTGAAATTTGTTTGTCATGGGATCGGAATCCTTTCCCCTGGGGCAGCGCTTTGCCTGCTCCATGTCATCAATTACACTCCTACGACTCCTGCAAAATAGCCACCGTCTCTGACTCCACGACTCCGACTCCACAGCCCTGCCAATCGCCCTCCCTGAATGCAGTGTCACGCCATTTTGTAGAGAGTGACATTTTGATCGGGGAAGGCGGTGGGCAGCTCTAGTATAGAAACACTTGCCTGCTGCCAGAGCAGCGAGTATGCCCAGTAGATAATTATCTATTGGGCATGCGTGCTAGTCAGCAAGCCGGCTGGCGCTTCTATATTGGACATGCCCTATACAAAGTAGTATGACACTACGTTCGGGGAGGGTGGCAGGCAGCTACAATATAGAAGTGTTGGCTACTGACTAGCGAGCATGCCCTAAATAATTATTATGCTGGGCATGTGTGCCTGTCAGCAGGCTTCCCGATGCGTCAGAGTGTAGCCCTCCACCCACTGTAGCAGTAAGGGATGATGTTCTTAGTGGAGTGTCATAACCTATGGCTATAGTAATAAATAAAGGCAGTCCCCGGGTTTTGTACGGGATTGGGACTTTGTTCTTAAGTTGAATTTGTATATAAGTCGGAACAGGTGTATTTATTAAATGTAGTTTAGTTTTGGATAGTGCAGGGAAGGGTTTTTACATTTGTTTTGCTGTCTGTGCCCCTGTTAAGAACATTTCACCTTATGTGCTGTTGTGGCATGCTGGAACTTGTCATTCCACAGTTACTATCTGCTGTGGAACATGGAACTACAAGTGACAGCATGCCCCATAAGCCTCCGTTTGTAACTAGAGGACAGATGCAAGTTGGAACGGTGTAAGTCGAGGACTGCCTGTAATGTGAAACCACATATATGTAAATTCAATTAAGTCATTAAACACTACCTTAATTTAAAAAAAAAAATGAAGCGGACAATTCCTTTAGCATTATTATTTTTAATTCCTGAGCGCCATTAATTCCACGGTGCTGTACATAGGTTATAGCTGGCCGATTAAGTGTAAATTAAAGAGACAGAAAGCAATTGAATATAGTACACAGAAAGGATATATTACCCCTCCACTACAAAAGTCCACAATTGTATCTCCTGGTTTGGCCATATTAGTGACGACCGATAAGAGATTATTCAGCTGCTGCTGTTTCCTCACTGCGCGGTCATTAGACATTTTACCTATGATAAATATTAAAACGTATTAAACATTATGGTAAATGCATTTCAGTTGGCAAACATTATTCCACTGTTCCTATTTTTTATAGTTATATGCAATTATAATGAGTGGACTGGAATCACCCATGATAAATTATCTTCACCTCCGCAACATAATTTATAGGGCAGCATCCATAAAAGCAACATTTTCATGGTTATAAATGATAGGAAGTTAAATCTTATCAGGCACCTGCTTGCCTTGCAATTTGTGTTGTGGATGCCAGCTTTTATCTTCTATGAGAAAACACAGATGGCAGAGGACTCAGTGGAGGAAATGTGCAATCGTTTACCAACTACAATGTCCATGCTGATCTGGCTGGTTATGTTCATTTAAGCTGAGACCAAACAATAATCGCCTAATTATACAATTAGTCGGTTTAGTAACCAAAGGGTTAAAACTGGGGGATACCAGGCTGTGTTAGTTTCTCTCATAGAATATAACAAAAATTGAGCAGATGTGCAGACAATTAGCTGGTCCATAAGAAAAGTTAAAGGGGTTTTCCCACTTTAGACAATGATGGCATATTACTAGGATTTGCCATTATTGTATGGTAGGTCCAGGTCTCACCTGTGGAACCCGCACCTATCTCCTAAACGAGTCCCGAAACCTCTCTGTTCTGAACGGAGAGGTGGTCAGGATTCTCCCATAGACATGAATGGGAGTTCCGATTAAAGCCGAGCATCGCCACGTTACGCCATCACTGTCTAAAGTGGGACAACCCCTTTAAATGCTATAACCATAGTCAACATTCAGCTATGTCCATAAAAACCATGGGTATTGGGTCCAATCTGGAAATCTACAGTATCACTTTTTAGCAGAAGCTTCAAATTAAGACGTTTGCTGCACGACATGTATTGAATAGATTGTTGCCTCCCACAATATTACACTTATAAGGTTGTATGGACTCACTGACCATAAAAGAAATGTATTTTAACTTATACTGTATATACTCGTTTGTGGTGCATGGTGAAAACTGGCCTACAGAGTTTGAGTGTATACAACAGTTGTAGACAACACATATATATATATATATATATATATATATATATATATATATATATATATATATACACACACTATGTAGAGTATAGCAAAAGACCTGCAAGAAGCTACATATTACCAAGGTTGCCTGGCATTGGTGGGGAAGGAGCCGTTCATATATGTTGTCAGCCACAGTAGGTGGTTGACATCCATTTGTTGTTAGTATGGCTGTTTCAGCCAAACCGGGACGGCTCTTACTGGGGGTAGTCAAAGTGTTGGGTGCGTGCCTGCTCCCCGTGTTTCAGGACACAGTTTTGATACATCTCTATTGCTGCAACTCAAGGTGATGAGGGGATGTGATTTGCTACCTGGCAGTGGAGCAGAAGAGGAGCTGAGGAGAGGCTCTTACCCCCTGGCTTGAGGGAAGCCTATACTGTGAGAGTTCAGTGGTGGTGCTGAACAACAGGTCCAGATCACAGGTTAGAGAAGGACTCACTGTGTGTGGAGTTAGAGGCCAGACAGCTGAGGAGTTTGTTTGCATTTTATGTTCTGTACGTGGACTGTGAGGAATAAAACTACTGCCTTGGTGTCAGAGTGACATATGTTGGTGTGCCGTAAACCATTCTACCAGAAGAGCGCTAAATTGCAGCTTGGATCTACCCTTAGGAAAAAGGCAATAAAGCCTATTTTAATTAGAAAAAAAAAATGGGCACTACTACAATAAGGGTTAACTTTTTATAACCTCACCAGTAAGATCTTTTTTTAGCCCGGAGAGCAGTAATAGGAGCTAAGCTTTAAATAGATTTCTGCACCACAGCAAGCGAGTTTTAAATAGTCCCTTTGCCTTGAACTAAAAAGCCTTTCTGCTTGGTATTTGTTCTTCTGAACATCCATTATTCCGGCCGCCATCCCATGTGGGTTTCACCTGCAGCTTACTAATGATCTCAGTGATCAGTCTCTCTGTCAGGGATGGGAGAAGTGAGCAGCTCCAGGCGCATTGACGTACAGGCGGCTGACAGATGGAGCCCCAATGTAAACATCAACAGGCACAGTCAGGATCTGACATGTAGAGGTAACCTCCATCTCCCTGGGTAAGCCCAGGATGTTATTACTGCTGAAGGAGTCCTACAAAGAGTGATTGTGGAGCAATTAGTATGTTGCAGGTCTGACTGCCAGGCTAAGGTTTACCTGCAATTCAGAAGCGTACGAGCTGCTGTCATCACCCTGACAATGTGTGCATGTGCTCCAGATAGATCGCCTTCCTTCCTGTCATTCAGATCTCCAGGAAATCACTGGATCGGGGAGAGCTTAAAGCTACAATGTTCTGTTGAGCCAGAAAAACTAGAGACTTCAGGAATTTGTCCCAAAAAGAAACTGTGGGTACTATGCCTAGTGACATGGTGCTGCTGTCAAAGACTCCATCCTTTAACCCCTTAAGCCAACCGCCTGAAAAGTACTTAATGAGCAGAACATTTTTTTTAGTTTTTGCCTCCTTGTGTTTCAAGAGTCGTAACTTTTTTATTTTTTCAATGACGCAGTTGTATGAGGCCTCGTTTTATTCGAGACGAGTTGTACTTTATGGGGGAATAGTTTAAGTTCACTTATAAATAATTGCAGTATTTTTTTTTTTTTTTTTTTTTGTTTTTTTATTTTTTTTACACCATTCACATTTCACACTTAATAACTTGGTAGATTAATTCTACAGGTTATTACGGTCGTGTGGATACCTAATATGTGTAGGTATATGTGCGTGTAATTTATGCACAATTTTTTATTAAATATTTATTTTTATTTTATTCTTTATTTTTTTATTCTTTTTTTACACTTATGTTTTTTTTTTTTTTAACTCCCATGAAGGGAGAACTGTTTAACATTTTATTTTTTATTTTTTTTACACTTAGTAATGTATTAGCATTTTAATATATGCTAATACATTCTAATCTGTGACACAGTGCGTCCTGGTCACTGGCTTCATACACAGACAGCTCTGGGGCTACTCTAGGTCCCCAGGGCTGAATGTGCAGCCGCTCCCCGGGCTCTGTCGGGTCACTGGGTGTTCCGATCACCCGACACAGCAGGGGAACCTTTGATTGCGCTGCGGTAACGCACCGCCGCAATCAAAGGGTTAAAGCATCGGGTTGCGGAGGTTTTCTCCGCTACCCGGTGCTCGCAGGGGATGCTCTGGGATCAGTGCTGTGTAGTATAGCCCCGATCCCAGCGCAATTGCGGCGCAAACTCCGGTGTCTGCAGCGGCGTCTAAAGACGTCGCTGCAGACGAACGACCCGCACCAGCCGACGTCTAAAGTTGGCGGGCGGTCGTTAAGGAGTTAAGGCACAGGTTTCAAACTCAAAGTCTGAGGGCCGAATCTGGCCCACCACGCTTCTCTCTGCGGCGCCTGAGAGCTTAGACGCAGCTGATGTGCAACCAACAGGTGGTGGCACAGCTCTGACAGTCCTAACAAGGCACCTACCCACCTTCGAATGGCCCTTCGGGGGCGACCACGATGCTGTTGTAGGCCATGGTGAAAATGAGTTGGACATTTCTGACATCAGTCTAGACCCTACAGTCTAGATATACATTACAATTTTACAGCCTTTAATTTTTATTTTGTATATTGTCTCCTCTTTCTTCTTCTATCATGGTGGCCATAATCCCAGACTATTGCGTACAGTGCGGCTCTGATCTGTGGTTATCGACGTAGCCACTTACTGCTGCACTGCTCTATGATGGTTTCCCAGCTGGAGCTGTTCTGTCAGTCATACCATTCTGTGCTGACTTCTGGTCCTTTTAGATTTAAAGGGCCAGTGCGCAAAGTCTATGGGCGACATTTCCCAACTCGCCAACGTCAGTTTTTTGGTCTTTTTTGCTCCAAAACCACTTTTGACGCCATATTTTTGATGTAAATGAACTGTTGTACACCAAAACTATCCAGAAACAATATTTGGTTCTGCACCTCCAAAAAACTGTAAATGTGGGTGCACACTGTGATGGCTGTAATCTAAATACACATAACAATAACAGCAGCACACAAAAATAGAATACGTTGAAAAAAAACACGAAAGTTTTATGAGGTTCTTAGTTCACACTTTTGCGCAAAATTGCTTAAGCCCACCTTCGACTTCAACGAGACCTCAAATGCAGGTGGGTCCTACACTACGTTGCACTAACGCTATATTTTTCTGTGGTCCATCCAGACCTACCTTTTAGAATGTGAAGGCAACAGCTACTAAATACACTGCACTGATTAAAAAGTCTGTGTTCACCAAAACTAGGCGCATTATACGCCAGATTGTAATACGCCTAAATATGGTGCGCTGTGCGCCTCCGTCGCGCAATGCGCCTATTGAGGCGCATTAATGATATGTAATGTGCCTCCGTCGCACAATGTGCCTAGATAGGCGCATTACATACACTACCAGTGATATGCTAAGTTTTCTATGCAAGGAATACCTGACGCCAGATTTTTGAGAGGATCGGACTTTCTGGCGCACTTTACACTGATTTAATACACCTAAAACTGGCATGGATACGCCACTTTACTGACATGTCGCCCTATGTGTTTATTACCTGCATTTTGTAGAATTAAGGCTGAGTTGACATGTTGTATTACTGTGTGCGTTTATCTACTGCATCAAAAATGCATGTAGAAAATGCATGTATTTAAAATACCGCATCAAAAACATATGCAGCAAAAAATGTATGTTTTTTTTTAAAATGTACATGGTTTTGTAATTAACTCCAAAATGGAACAAAGATGGGTTAATTACAAAATGCACGCATTTTTTTTAATTTTTTTTTGAATAGTGCAAAAATGTGAACCCAGCCTTATGATGTGTTGATTTCAACTTTTTTTTTCCTAATCTCATTACCTGTCCGCTGCCTTCCCTGACCCTTGGCTTGTCTATGAAAAAATCTTGCATGTCTCTACCTATGGCCTGTCTGACCACCCTGCTTGTCTGCTCCTCTACACATCAGCTGTCACTGCGGGTGACTACAGGAATTTGGGACTCCTAGGTCACTACCCACAAACGTTAAAGGGGTTGTCTCACTACAAGGATTGCTTTTAATAGTCAAGATCTTTCAAAAACAAGTCACTTTGCAATATGTATCCATTAACTTTGTCCTACCCATTCTTATATATCCCCTCTTGTATGGGCTGCATCAGCTCCTCAGGTTGCTATAGCTACAGATCTGTTTGATCTCTCCTGATAGGCTGTCAGCACTGGTTGCTATAGCTACAGACCTGTTTGATCTATCCTGATAGGCTGCCAGCACTGGTTGCTATAGCTACAAACCTGTTTGATCTCTCCTGATAGGCTGTCAGCACTGGTTGCTATAACTACAGACCTGGCTTCTTCTGCAGCCTAGTGGAAGCCAGTGAACACACCCCTGAAATCAAAATGAAACCAAGAAAACAGAACTGAGGTAAAATGAATCAATGTAGTGAGACAACCCCTTTAACCCCTTCCCAACAATGAACGTATGTATATGTTCTGTTGTCAGTAAGGAGCTACTGAGCAGGATCACTTACTGAGCCTACTCCATAGGCGGTGGGTGCTGGCTGAATACTACAGCTGACACCAGCCGCTAACAGAGGAAATCGGATCCAGTAGCTGCTTTTAACCCTTTAGATGCCATAGCGATTGCGGCGAATGATCCAGCTTCATAAATCACAAGAGTGCTCAGGAAGAGAGATAGGGGCATGTCCAAATGTTCTGGTCTAGATGGGAGGTGCAGCTGTATGTACGGGGGCCACTGGGAGTTGTGACACTGCAAGCAATTGCTTCAGGGCTTCTGTGCATGCCCTGGAGCACTCAGTGCATTGGCCAAACTGGGAGGGGACATGCATGCAGGATGTGTGTGCCCAAGTGCCCGCAGCAACAGTAGGATCCCTCTGAAACGACCGAATAAACTATGAGAAGAAGCACAGAAGAATTGAAGGTAAGCGGTACCACATTGATGGTATAGGGAAACAATATACTAACATACGAGCAACCATTTACATTTCTCCTCCATCAGAAGACCAGACAATTGTATTCAAATGTGCAGTAGATGACTGTATACCTCTTTTTAAAGGGGTTGTCTCATTACATTAATTCATCTTATCTCAGTCCTGTTTTCTTAGTTTCATTTTGAATTCAGGGGCGTGTTTACTGGCTTCTACTAGGCTGCAATAGAAGCCAAGTCTATAGCTATAGCAACCAGTGCTGGCAACCTATCAGGAGAGACTGAACAGGTCTGTAGCTATAGCGACCTGAGGAGCTGATGCAGCTCATACAAGAGGGGATATCTCGGAATAAGTAAGACACTGTTAATGGACATATATTGCAAAGTGACTTGTTTTTGCAAAATCTTTAACATAAAAAGCAGTCCTTGTAGTGAGACAACCCCTTTAAGACTGCCAATAAGGCTGCTATTGTATTGCTGTCCTCTGGCAGCAAGTAAAGAAAACAAGGATTGGGTATTTGGACTCTACATGCCGCATCGTTTTGATCTGTTGGGACAGCCTGACATGGTTCTGGCTTCTCTTTGAAGTCAGGTGTGCGTAATTATGTTGCGTTCGGAGAGACAGCCTTCAGGTCAACACTTGTGCGGCTGACAGCTATCTTACGCGTATGGCCAGCCTAACAAATTACATTTCCCTTAGAAGATGACCATGAATGACAAATGGGAACAGAAAAGAGTGGCCAGATTCTGACCACAGTGGTTAGTACAGTCATTCTGGGAGGCATCTAGAGGTCTGGGGTCTAACAATCTGATTCCACCTGGGTTCACACTTTAGCCATGACTGACATAGAGGGCAATTTTATTAATTAGGCTCTGTCTACACTGCACAGAAAAACATCAGTTTTTTCAGCGTTTTTCGTTTTCTAAAAACACTGGAAAAACGACTGTAATCATCTCCCATAGACTCTATAGTAAGAACGTCCTGTCTACACTGAGCTGCTTTTTTCTGCTCGTTTTTTTTACTGGTCGTCTTTTGCAACATGTTCTAAAAAACGCCAGAACAGGGCAGAAAATTTACTACAGGAGTCTATGGAAAGCGCCGGATGTTTTTTGGCGCGTTTTTTCAATGAAAACCCACCCAGGAACCCAAGTCCCACCTATAGTGGGTGTAACAAAGGTTATACATTATCAAATTTGCATACAAGTGTCTGATGTGTCCTTTTTTTGTACCTCTTGTAATAAAATGATTATGCTTTGGTCGCGAACGATTTTTGCGCAATTCATATTTCTTTCGCTAAAAATACGTTTTTTTTTTAGAGATTTTGGCGTCAGAATCCATTTTTTTACGGATTTTGGTGCTAAAATCCTTTTCTTAACATATTTTGGCGCTAATAAAGTTCTCGCTTCTGACGCTAAAAATACCTTTTTTTAATGATTTTGGCGCTAGAATCCGTTTTTTTAAATGGATTTTGGCGCTAAAATCCTTTCCTTACCATATTTCGGCGGCAATAAAGTTATCTTGCTTCTGACTTCAAAAATACGTTTTTTTTTAATGGATTTTGGCGCAAGAATCCGTTTTTTTACGGATTTTGGCACTAAAATACTTTTCTTTACAGATTTTGTCGCTAATAAAGTCCTTTCGCTTCTGACGCAAACAATACGTTTTTTACGGATTTTGGAACAAGAATCCGTTTTTTTTATGGATTTTGGTGTTAAAATCCTTTTTTTTAACATATTTTGGCGCTAATAAAGTTCTTTAGTTTCTGACGCCAAAAATCCGTTTTTTTTTTACACATTTTTTGCGCAAGAATCCGTTTTTTTACGGACTTTGACGCTAAATCCTTCTCTTAACATATTTTGGCGCTAATACAGTTATGAAAAGGATTTTAGTGTCAAAATCAGTAAAAAAAAAACTGATTCTGGCGCCAAAACCGTGAAAAATCGTATTTTTATCGTCAGAAGCGAGATAACTTTATTAGCGTCAAAATCCATAAAAATGCAATCTTAGCACCAAAATCCATTAAAAAATGGACTTCAGGGCCAAAATCCGTAAAAAAAAAAAAACCCATGTATTTTTGACGACAAATGCGACATAACTTTATTGCCGCCAAAATCCGTAAAAATGTAGATCTTAGCACCAAAATCCATTAAAAAAAATGGACTTTAGGGCCAAAATCCATAAAAAACTTATTTTTGGTGAAACGCGAAATAACTTTATTAGCGCCAAATTCCATAAAACGACTACAAGATGACATATAAAGGCAATAATGTGCTTTATATCCCCTTTTGTAGGGTGGAGTTACATCCAATGGCTTAATTTATGCATACATTAAAAAGCAGGCTTGAAGACCAGCAAAAAAACGCGTGTAAAAAACGTGCAAAAAAAATGCAAATCGCTGCAAAAAACGGCCGTTTTTTCAGCTGCTTTTGACAGGCAGTGGACAGAAAACTCAGCTTCATGAACGTTTTTAGTAATTCGTTTTCAGGTCGATTTTTGTCCACTGCAGGGTAGACATAGCCTTATAATAATACAAGTTTAGTTTAAGATCGAAGAACTTACTAGCACGGCTTTCCCATCCCAAAGATGGGAATTGGTTAAAACTACTTTTAATCGTACAAAAAAAAAAACCTTATTACCACCACACACCAGCAATATACTATCTAATACTGGCGGTTCTGATCAGTTACAAAGCACATTTCACCTTCAGCGCTGCAATGTTTAGGAAGTCGTCAGGTAGCGTGATAAATACACATTCCTGCCGTGTTTCGAGAAGAATAGCACAATACCTTTCAAAGCGGATTCCATTCCCTTACTAGGAAAATCATTCTACCACCCACTGTGGACTTTGAGGGAACAAAACAATGTCTAAAAATCCGTGCCCACAGTGGTTATGTTTGTATGTGAGACGTCTGAATTCCACCTGGACTAAAAAATGTTGTGAAAAAGTGACTGGATTTCTCACGTGAGAAACAGAAAGCTTCCTGGAATCAATAATTATTTCTATAGCACCGTTCTATTCCAGAGCACCAGAGATCTTTATCATTCATGATGGTCCCTGGCCCCATTGGGGCTCACAGTCTAAACTCCAGTGTAACCTATCAGTATGTTTTTGGAGTGTGAGAGAAACCAAAGGACCCAGAGGAAACCCATGCAAACTCCATGCAGGTGTCTTTGGTGGAACACAATCAAATCCTTATAAAAAAGGAAAAAAAGGAAAAGCTTTAGCTCACCAAGTTAGTTATTCATTAAGCACATGTTTCTCCGGCTGATGATTGCAGCTCACCACCGCACGGTATCCTGGCTCCCGGTAAAAAGCCATACAACAGAAACTTCAAATAGAGGTATATTGGAACCAGCGGTATAGGTGAAAAAAGTGGCGTATTTTATTTATTATCCATCGTGCAGAGGGGACAGGAAAGACTAGATAAAACCGACGCATTTTGGGCGTTACATATAGCCCTTGTTCACGGTACCTGGCTTACCCATAAGGGTATTTACCCCTGTGGTAAAAAAAAAAGTAAGATTTGTAATACCCTAAAAAAAGATTTATTTAAAGGTACCAAGGAAACAAATAGGTCCTACAAAATAAATAGGTTTACGAACTGTGATACTAATCATTTGGTGTATGTAATTCACTGTACATCATGCAATAAAATATATGTGGGCAGTAGTAATCGTAAATTTAAGGTCCAGATATCAGAACATTTGGCAAATATTAAAAAAGGTCAGTCCTCCCACTCAGGTGCAGCTAAACATTTTATAGATATCCATGCAGGATCGGTGGAGAGTCTGTGCTGTTATGGGATAGAGAAGGTAGAATGTCCAAGTAATGGGGGAGACTGGCAACACCTCGTACGCATGCGCGAGGCATACTGGATTTACGAGTTAGGCTAGGTTCACACGGCTTAACTGCGGGGCGTAATTTCGCCCCGCAATTACGCCGTGTGGACGGGGGCGGGAGCGGGGAGTGAGCGGGGGGCCGGCACCTCGCCGGCCCATAAACAATCACTGCTAGCGACGCGTATACGCCGCTAGAATGTGACATGTCAAATATCCCCTCCTCCCGGCGGCTTTGCCGGGCGGGGAGAGGAGACGTAATCCATAGTTCTCTATGAGAACTGTGGATTACCGTAATGAATGGGCTGTTTTCAGCCCGTAAATTGTGCACTTCGACGCGTAATTACGGACCGAAATACGGCCCATTTTAAGCCGTGTGAACATGGCCTTAGAGACAAGAGCACCACAAGGATTGAATTATAGAAACGATCTTGCCTACATATATTAAGGTATAACTAGTGCCTCATTATAATCAATAGCTAAGTGTCATTCTATTTCTATTGTTATTTGTAAGAGTATCTATAAGCTAATGATTTGTGAATGTCTGAATGGATACATGTTTTAACATATGTTTTAAACGTGTAGGTATGTAACGTGGTTATCCACGTTCCTCCCCTTTTTCTATTTCTCATGAAGCGGCCTCCAGTATTTTTTTATCCCTAACTAGAAAATAATGAAAGGGGTGTTCCAAAACAAATAAATGCTCATAAATAAATGATTAAAAATTAAACCCTCTCTACCCCCTGCCTGATAACAGAGGGGGCGCAGTGTGCATTTCTTACATTCGTTTCATCAGTTCAGGCTGTATGTACATGTATAACTGTTTACAGCAATGCAGGAGTTCTGGTTACAAGGAGCTTGTGGAGGGAGGTGACAGATCTGTAGACATGAGATCTGACCATTATAGGAGGTCTACAGAGCTGTGACATCTTCTCCCTCCCACTGCTCACACAGAAGGATGATGACTAAGGAGGGAGCAGGGAGGGGGTGTGATGATGTCACCAGTCTTCAGTGAGGGAAGACACGCGTATTGGGAGGAGAGACTCACCCCTGGATTTGAAGCTGTAAGACAGAGAGAAACAGCTAATGTCTGCGAAAGCCTGTGATGAGAAAACCTCTTTAACTAAATATTTTGCCACGTTTTGTGTGTAACCTTAATGACAGTACATCCCCTTTAAGCTACTGGTGATGTCTCCTGTTTACCTCCTGGTTTGCGCTTGGAGCTTGATTGATGCAGTCAATGAGTACCATTCCTTTGACATCAAATGGCATTTACTTAATGAGCGGTAAATTGAATGGAAAGACATTCGACCACTGATTGGCTACAGCAGTTATGTGCCAGGAAGTAAACAGGTGACTGGGGAACAGTGCCAGCAGGTGCTGCTCTAGGACAGTGGTGAGTGCAAAGCTAAGTATATGTTTTTTTGCCTTATTACACAACTGTGGTTTATTTTTAGTTTTTAAATAAAAGTTGGACAACCCCTTTAAATTGACAAGTTGTAAATTTTTACTGTTGATAGACTTCACATGTTCCCCATTGACTTCTTTAGGTTCCTTTCTCCTCTGAAATCCTGGTTCTCTTCTGAGAGGCCTCTTAGTTGGCTTTTTGGTTGAGTTTTGGGCTTGTCACTCATTTTGATGCCAGGTGCAAGTATAGGTCTTCTGGTGTTTCGGCAACAAGGACCATTTTGTCCTGTAACCTCTTGCAGGTGCCTTCTGGCCCAAAGAGGGAGCAGAATATTATAGTTAGCGGGGGCTTATCTCTTTTAAGAGTGGGTCTGCGATAGATTGCATTCTTATGCACTTTATGTGTGCGGCACTGTTGCATTTGGGTGGAGAGCAAGTTCTTAGGGCTTTCAAAAAAAATAATACAAATCAGGTACTGTCATAGGAGGATAGTCAGGCAGCCACTGCCACAAACTTTCATGGCAATTCCACAGTTTTATGATATTCTATTTTCTGTAAAGAACAAGTTCTCGGATTCTATTTCTAGTACTGAAGTGGCTGTGCAAACACGGTTACTTTCCATGAAAGTCTATGTTCGTTTTGAAAGAACTACATCGCAATGAACCATTTTTCTTTTTTTCCATTGTCTTCCTTTGCGTCCTTTTTTCCTCTACATTTGTAGCACTATTTTTGTATGTCACTTATTATACTTCTTGCAATAAATACACTGTATGTCACTGTATTTAGTATATTGTAATTTTGTGGAATATTAACTTTGGATATTTTAGCATATACTAGGTTGCTCTTTTGATACTGTCAAGGGTTTCTTGATATTACTCTTGGGGATCCTATTTATATATGGTGTTGGTATTTATATTACTATTCGTCACCTGGGATTTGCTTCTCTTCAACAGACCTGTTTTTTTTAAAGCATTTTATGGAGCTTTCAACATATTTCTAATATTTTGTTTGATGTATTGTTTCAATAAAAAATATTTCTACATTATTTTTGGGTCTGCAACATTTGGTCTTGTAGTGTTCCTTTTTATTTTAAAACTTGTCATTTTTATTAAAATTTTCAAAAAAGCAAAACATATATACAAGAACACCCCAACCCCTCCCAACTAGCAACGAGAAAAAAGTTGTATTCTTTTTAGATTACCTTTTGACACATTGCCTGTAGTCCTTGGACTATATTATGGTGCCTGCCATAAATTCACGAAGCAGCGTTTGCAGGGTAATGTGAATAAAGCTCTAGGCACCTGCTGAATAAAAGCTGTGTATACAGCCGAAAATTGGCACCTTATGGAGGAATACTAATCACAGACTAAACTAACAAGACCTTACTCTTAAAATATAACTTTTAATAACTAATACTAAAAACTATAAATGTCCATATAAAACAAGAATTCTCACCAATTCAAAAAATAATAAGTATTCCCTTATGATGGGCATATAACACTATAGGAAGAGACTAACTTATCTCAAAACCTATAATAAATATCTAAATCCTCTGAGCACCAAAGATCAATAAACAAGCTCATTACTCAGACTACAGCAATAAAACCTTGCTCTTACTCTACACTAGCACCTATTCAAAAGACGGAGTAATCGTCCTAACAAGGACGGCCCCAACCATCGGCGGCTCACCCTGTTGTCGCACTACCGCTAGAAATAGAAGCCAGCATTAATGCACCACCTCTAAACATAGATACAAATAGAATAAGGGATTATTTAGTAATACTTTGCTACTCATTCTTTAGATGTCCACATGCCATAGAATCACCTTATGGAGGAACAAAGAAGCCTTGAGCTTTATTTACAGTACCCTGCCGAGGCTGCTTCCTTGATTTATGTTTTTAGATTCACGGAATGGCCCTAATGACTCAGGGGTTAAAGGAAGCTTTGCAGCCAGATCTCCATACCAGGGCTGTGGAGTCGGCAAGCCAAAGCCCTGACTCCGACTCCTCAATTTCCCAAACCTCCGACTCCCTCATACATGGCGCATGTTTAAGTGATAACTTTACTGTAGTAAATTGGTAACATCAGGCTGCTTATCACCTTATGATACAGTAATCAAGTTATTAAGGTAGAACAGACACTGACAAGCAAAAGGGTAACAATGCTTTGATCTTTTGAACACTTGTGGGTAGAGTTGAAGAAAAAGCTGTATTTGTATCCAAGTCCAGTCTGCACCAACATTGGGAATGTGTAGAAGAGACCTGGGATCAGATATTAGTCAAGATCTGCTTGATTCTGATTCAGAGCCCAGAAGGATTCAGGCAGTATTGAAAACCCAAGATGGATTTCCCAAATACTAACAAAATAATAAAAATTAACATTTTGATTTTTAGGAGCAAAACAGTAACAATGCAGTTATAGGAAAGAATCTGCAGAACTAAGCAGAGGCTAAATACTTGCAAGTCAAATTTATGTATAAGATAGGTAAGATGACTGTATATAAAATTACAGTAGCCTCATGTACAAAGCTATAGTGGATGGTGAAATATGGAGCCTGAAAGTCACAAGTTCAAAACATTGTTACCCTTTAGATTGTCAGTGTAAAATATATTTATTGGATATGACTTTAGAACACTAAAAAATTGTAAATATGCAAAAAACTGCAGGAACATTTGTGGAGTCTCTGAATTTGTTCCAAGAAATAGTATTGCCTCCATCAGATCCTGCATACATGACCTCACAGCTGATCTCATTATTTCCAGGCTAGAGAACGGCCTCCCTACACTAACTTGGGTTGGGGGCAAAGCGGTGACCACAGGGGCAACATCTCTAACAATGTCAGGGTGTAAAGGAATTGCCTCAGCCACAGTCCGTTTTGATGAATGGTTGATCTCTTCTACATTTTTGAAAGCAGGTGAAAACTTTTGCTGAAATCTGTTTGCCCTGGAGCAGAATCTTTTCCCCTGGGGAAGCGCTTTGCCTGCTCCATGTCATCAATTACACTCCTCATGTGATAAGGCTGAAGATATGGGAGCAGTAGCACTTGCCGGACCCAATTCCTCTTGTTCTTTGCACTGCATCAAACTAACTGGACCAACTTATTATATATTTTGGGAATCGGAGTTCGTCAATTTTATGAAGACTCCGACTCCTGCAAAATAGGCTCCGACTCCACAGCCCTGCTCCGTACATTGGTTCCTTCTATTTTTTGGACCCTATGCAGTTGGGATGCACTAAAGCCCTGTTTATGAGGTCTTGTGTATCATTTTGGCATGACATAGTATACTACATCAACTTTTACAACCAACGTGCCAGCATACCAATTTACATTAACACACATAAGTAAGTTTACCAGTAGTGTAAGTATTTGATTAATAGCTGCCCTTAGTCAAGAAAAGAGGCGTCTGAGGATAAATGTGATCTCATCACTATACACGCACGCTTCAGATTCATTACCTGTCCTTCTTTCAACACGTCTTTACTTGATAGTTTTTTTTCTAATCACTTCTGTTTTGACAAAAATAAAATACCTTGTAGCCAAGAACGCTCATGTAACGAGATAATGGGGAAATCACGGAGCTGTGCACTTATGTGTAACAGGACTAGGTCCACACGTGCAGGAAAAATCTGCTGCAGAATTTTTCAGATATTGATGCAGAATTCCAGCAAAACTCTCCTGCCCTCCGTTAGTCTTCTGGTTGCATTTTTTTATTTCTATGACACTGCCCTGCATCAACGTTCAGAGCCTTTACTCTCAAATGGTGCCGTCAGGACGTTCCGTTTGGCCAGAGCTGGAACAAACGTCAGTCCAGAGGTGACTTTGATTTTATTTTTATTTTTTTTTACTAATAAAAGGGGCAGGTAGACAACCTCTTTAAAGGGGTTGTCTCACTACATTGATTCATCTTACCTCAGTCCTGTTTTCTTGGTTTCACTTTGAATTCAGGGACGTGTTCACTGGCTTCCACTAGGCTGCAGTAGAAGCCAGGTCTATAGCTATAGCAACCAGTGCTGGCAGCCTATCAGAATAGATCAAACAGGTAAGTAGCTATAGCGACCTGAGGAGCTTATGCAGCCCATAGAAGAGGGGATACATAGGAATAGGTAGGATACTGTTAATGGACACATATTGCAAAGTGACTTGTTTTTGCAAGATCTTTAACATAAAAAGCAATCTTTATAGTGTGACAACCCCTTTAACCACAAATCAACATCTTAACTCCTGAACTTTTTAACAAGCAAGACGTATACTGTTAGCTTGTCAATTGTACTAGAGGACTGCACATAGTTCAACGAAGATAACTAACCAACCACTTTCCCAAAAATGTCTGCTCTTACTATCTGATCACTATAGACTTGATATAGGTCACAAAGCCACAATCCTGCCACTTTGTTTTAGTGCTGCGTGCAGCTAGGGTAACAGAAAATATAAGGCGCTTTCTGTGTGAATCCTTAAATAAACATGTGCTGCTTTTTGCACATTTACTAGCTTTAAAGGGCTGTTGAGTGACAGAAAATTATTTTCTAAATAATATCTCTTCCAAAGTTAGGGCTTTGTTTTATACTCTCATTACATTACAGTTTAATCACAGCTGTTTGCTGACCAGAAGCTCAATATTTGTATGTGTCTAGATACACAGAAAACAGCTCTGTGTCAAACCCAGGAGATCATGAGACCAAATTGGTGTGGCTTTTTCTGGGCAGCCTTTGAAGTACTAAGACCGAGAGGAAGAATAATAGGCAAAGTAGTGGAAAGGATTCTGGGGCTTGTGTTTTTTTTAGGCCACTTTGATGGTATATCCATAGGTAATGTCGTCAAGGTTTGATAGGTGTAGATCTCACTTCTGAGATCTCTACCTATCTTTGGCATGGCCCCCCCAAAAGAGTCGGCTCATAACAGAGAGCCAGTCGCACTTGTGCACAACTCCCCTAGCGTAGCAATTCCCACTTCTGCGATATGCAGCTATCTATGAACAGAACAGAGAGCCAGTCGCGTATGCACACAACTCTTCATTTTGTTCTACTTGAGGTTTGAGTACAGCTGAATACGGGCAAAAAACACATGGAAATCTCCAAAGAAGCATTTTATGCTATCTACAATATATGAAAAAAACTTTGAGATTCTTGGTTTGCATGTTTTTGGCCAAAAAATGTTCAAGCCACCCCCGACTTACAACAGGATCTCAGGTGGTCCTACTCTATCTTATCTCTCACAAAGGTCAACTTCAGACCTCTCACTGTGCCAAACGGCCTCCAAAATGCAGAGAGAAAAATAAAAAAGCACCTACCTTACAAAGCATAGTGCATTGATATAACAGCCTGTGGAGGTGGGTGTGGTGCAGCAAACCAAGATGGAGGTAACCATTCCTCCTTATATAGTTTAAAAGCAATATGTGCCAAATACAACGTATAATTCTGCACAGAAAAACATTTCTGAAAAAAACACTGCGAACCTGGGTGCCACTGGCATGGCTGCGGCACATAAATATATGCGCACAGTCCAATACCAGTGGCACGCCACTGCTAAAAGGGCAAAAAACACATGGAAATCTCCAAAGAAGCATTTTATGCTATCTACAATATATGAAAAAAACGTTGAGATTCTTGGTATACTTGAATACGGCGCTCACATGTACTCTGAACTCCCATAGAAGGGAATGGAGAGTTGTGCGCAAGCGCGACTGGCTCTCTGTTCTGAGCTGACGCTGTGGGGGTCCGTTCCTGATATAGGTATAGATTCCAGAAGAGGGACCAGTACCTTTCAGACTTGGATGGCGTATCCTATTGATATACCAAAGTGCAATGTGGGAACACCCCTTTAAATGGAAAATGCTGCTGCTCAGTTGCAGAGAAGGGAGGCTTCATAAATAAAAAAGGGACATATTATGACTTTACTAAAGGCAATTTTGATTACACACCAGCAGGTAATGGGGACTAAATGCACTTATCTAAGTGACTTTTAGTATGTTATGGTTGTACAAGTATGCTGCTATGCAAAGAAAGGAACTAAAACCCCCTTCAAGAGTGAAGGGGCTTAAACAGGCAAACAAAAAAGCAATTCTTTAGCAACTTAAAAAAAAAGTCTACTAATGGAAAAACTAACAAAGCTTTCTCACAAAACCCACGCTGATTGATAAATATTAGAAAAGGAAAAAAAATGAATTGCTACGCTAGGGGAGGATTAATTTTATCATGCTGTCCCTCCCTACCTGGAACATTCCTTAGGCAATGGAATGACAGATTTACAGTAAGCCCTTTGTTTTTATCTGTCAAGTAATGTGCCGTGAAGATCTGCTTCTTATCATAATGCTGTCAGCTGCTGCTGCCACACCAGACTCCTTCCCCTACACCTTTACATTCATTTGTAGCTTCAGCTAGATAAATATTGGCAGCAAGCCAGAGCGAGAAACCTCATAGCCCATGGCTTGTCAGTTCTTCTTTCTTGGAAAACCAGCATATCTGAATAATTACAGGCAAACAAGGACCAGCTTAACGAATATATATTTAATTAGAAGATTTGTTTAGGACAGAAAATGAAAAGAACCACAACAATGGCCTACTTTATGGAAGAACTGACTGAAGACCTCACATACAAATTGGACATTGTCCATTAAGCTACTAAAAATTGTGAGCATATAGCCTCTAGCTTATAACTGCATCTTTTTCAACTCACTGCTGACAACTGTGGAGGTGACGCTCACTTTAGATATGGACTTTAAGAGTATTTATCAGGTTGGTAGGTCAAACATTTTTCGTAATCAAATGCGTTTATTTAAAAGAAGAAAATACAAATGCAAAGTCAAGTACAACTTAGAGACTGTGGAATCCAAAAACTGTATAGTACATAAACAAAGGCAAACCATTTTCTTTTATGTTAGGACAGAGATCTACGAGTATCCAATCATATCATTAAAGGTGGCTGAGGTGGAAACAAGGGGTGGAGAAGAAAGAAGGAAAGAAAAGAGAAAAAGAAAAAAGGGGGGGGGAGAGGGGAGGGGGAAAGGAGGGTGAAGATAAAGATGCATGAGAAACTGGTAACGGATACCATCATATTTAGAACAGCAAGGGAAAAAAATAAGTGCCCGTTATAAAGCAGTTCCAAACCTTGGATCCGTTGGGTATTCCTCAACGAGGGACGAGGGGTCGCTATTTCCCAATCAGGGTCGCATATTGTTCTAAGTTGCGAGTTAACCATGTCCCCAGTGAGGAACACCCAAGCTACATCAACAGTTAAGCGTGTTCATAGCGTATACTGAAAACATTTTTAATAAAAAGTATGATGATTGATACCATGGAAACATCAGAAGTCATCAGTTTGCAGACTAATATAACTGTTGGAGCTACATTGAACCGGCAGATCACCCAATTCAGGGGTACTCAACTGGCAGACTGCGTCTGGAACTGAACCACGCAACCTGACGTAAGGATGAATGTCCCTCCACGGGATGCCGCTTCGTCCGAGGTCTGTTAGCAGGGATACATATGTGTCATTTTTTGCTTTTTACTTGCTTAAAGGAGAAAATTATCCTTATAAAATAAAATCTCTTTGAAAGTAAGGGTTTTGTTATATACTTTCCCTACATTTTCTGCCAGGTGCCTGTAGTTCTACAGCAGCTGTTTACCGACCAGAAGTTCTCTAATTCTGTGTATCTAAACACACAGGACACAGATGTGTCAAGCACAGGAGATCATGAGACCAAAGGTGTTTGGCTTTTTTTGGGCAGCCCCTTTGCCCCTGCTTTCCAAGGTTTCCAACATAAAAGGGAGTGGAAGAAAGTACAGAAAAGAACTCTGGGACTTGAAGTTTTACAGGGCAAAAGAAAACGGATTTGAAATAGGAAATATTGTTGCTCATTTGCAGAGAAGGGAGGCTACAATGTAAGCAATGTGTGGATCCTTTTTTTTAAATTTTTTTTGTTGGTTCACTTGTCAACCCCTTTGGGTATATTAACATGACACAATATGCCTTCCTTAGTGCTGTTGAAAGTACACGCTTGCAAGAGTGTACTTTCAACATACAGTGCCCCGAGGCAGTAAGCGAATGAAAGATGTGACAAAAATACCATCACAGAATCATCACTGTCTGAACAATGACGACAATTTTACACTGCACTCAATGAGTGATTTTACCATATTTGTGGGGCATAATTCGGTGCAAATAAGCGCCGAAGTATGCACCGCAAATATGCCGTGTGTAAATAGTGTAATAAATGTCAGGTCGCTATTTATCACATTTTCTTTCACTTAGCTCTGCCCAGATGCAAATGACAGCACATATATGACTTGCACCATAAAACTGGCAAAAATCCTTATGCATGTGACATTATTCCATTGGGGTTCTTAATGTGAGTTACATGGGGTTACTATTATAACATGACGCACAAGAGTATATTAATTTAGTAACCCCAAGTACCTCCCATTATTAACCCAATGTGCCTTGCTTTATAACCATGTCTTGTTTCAACCCCATATGTTCTAACTCTTGTTGGAGTTCTGTTACCTGACAGCAAGACCCAGGTAAATAAACCTTTATATTATGTGTTAGGAGATTTTTCCGGGATAAATGCCAAGGGTAATGCAAAAATGACGTGTGAATCAAGCCCTACCTCATAAGGAATGTTATTCATAATGGTGCTTTGTCATGTTTTCTCATGTTATACCATGTTTTTATGGCAATTTGCAATTTCCACCACTGCAGCTTTGTGACCTGCACAGTTCATAGCATAGTTTCGCATTATCTTGCTATGTAATTGTACCATCACATTTCCCACATCTAGTGCTGCTATTTTTTTATGTAGCCTAAATCTCTGGTGAGAGGGCGGGTTTTTGTGACCTCCATCCCATAGTAACTCTGGTATAAGGTTCCCAAACAAGAGAACTCCCAAAAAGGGGCCCAGCAAAAAGAAAATTCCACAAATAGTGCCCAGCAGCCCCCCCGTGCTCGCGGGGGGATAGAGAGAGAGGATCATATAATATTTCAGTTGTTGCAAAATGAAAAAATTGTTGATTTTTCCCTGTTTTGAAATTTGAAAAAAAATTTGGAATTTGGGCTTGGTCCAAATTTGGTGGAAAGGGTGGAATGCAATGAGTTTTTTATGTATTTTGGGGCCTAAGGCATCCCCACAACAGTGATTTACTCTCGGATTGTTAAGCGGATTTGGTATTTAGAATCCCAAAAAATCCGACTGTAAATCATCCCCATAGATCTCAATGAAGTCTACGCAGCTTGGATTTTCTGAGGTCAGATTTGAAATCCAAAAACAGGGTAAAAAAAAAAAAAAGTATAACATGTTCTACCGTGTTTCCCCAAAAATAAGATACCCGCAAAAGTAAGACATAGCAGAGATTTTGTTGAATTCCCTGATATAAGGCACCCCCCGAAAATAAGACATAGCGGAAATCATTGCTGTAGCTCCCCATACACAGGGCGGGGAGCGGGTGTTCCCAAGCCCTGTTCACCCCGAGAAAAAAAAAAAAAAAAAAATATATATTATTTTATATAGATATATATATATAAATACATACACACACACACACCACACACACACCCCACACACACTAGTATAGCATGCTATTATTTATTTGTGGAAAAATAAGACATCCCCTGAAAATAAGACATAGTGCATCTTTAGGAGCAAAAATTAATATAAGACGCTGTCTTATTTTTGGGGAAACAGGGTATAATCCACCGTATTTCACTTAAAAACAACGGATTATAAAACTACTCAATTGAATGGGACATCCAAAATCCGCTACCAAAAACGAAAACAGAGTGTAAAATACTGCGCGGGATTCTGATTAGAATCCGATGAGTACGTTGTCCTTTGCCGTGTGGACATAGCTTTACACGTCTGTTTATTACAAGGACGTGATTTTAACAGGGTACATGTAATACTTAAAGGGGTTGTCTCACTTCATCGATTCATTTTACCTTAGTCCTGTTTTCTCAGTTTCATTTTTTAATTCAGAGGCGTGGCTTTACTGGCTTCTACTGACCTGCAGTGACCAGCTACTGAGGACACCAGGTCTGTAGCTATAGTGACCAGCACTGGCAGCCTATCAGGAGAGATCAAACAGGTCTGCAGCTATAGCGACCTGAGGAGCTGATGCAGCCCATACAAGAGGGATGATATCTAGGAATAAGTAGGAGGCTATGTTCACACGGCATAATTGCAGGATGTATTCGCCCCGCAATTACACCGTGTGTACGGGGGCGGGAGCGTGGCGGGGTGGCTGGCAGCTCGCCGGTCCCATAGACATTCATTATTCTTGGCATGTATACACCTGTGAATAATTGACATGTCACTTCTCTCCCCGCTCGCCATATTGTGGGAGCAGGAAGAGGAGACGTAATCTATAGTTCTCTATGAGAACTGTGGATTACCGTAATGACTGGGACGTATCTCGGCCCGTATTTAGCGCAGTACGGCGCGAAATATGGGGCGATATACGTCCCATTTTAAGCCATGTGAACATAGCCGGACACTGTTAATGGACATATATTGCAAAGTGACTTGTTTTTCCAAGATCTTTAACATAAAAAGCAATCCTTGTAGTGAGACAACCCCTTTAATTTGTTCTATGGTGGCGTTGCAGAAAAAATTAACTCTTGCTGCTAGACTCCTTTGCAGATCAGGTCTGATTGCTGAGGTCCTAGCAAAGGTACACGCTGTGATAAACTTGTTGGAGGTCAAGCTGCCAAACAAAAAGTTGTCAAAAAAAACCTTTTCTAAAAATTTGTTGCTTGTGTTGAAAACGATTAAAAAAAAAAATAAAAATCTGAATTTTGCTCTGCAAATGTTATTCACCTGACTCTGATTCCGATCTCTGACAGCTTTTATATATGACCCCGGAGGACTAGAAATATATCTCTAGCTCAAGGTAGAAGGCTCAAGAATAATCCAGAACACCTGGCTTTTTAACAGGAGACAAACAACAGAGACACAAACAAGACAGAGACACAACACCCCCCTCCGGGACCCTACGTTTGTGTAAGGGGAACACAACCCAGCAACAACATGAATCCAGATGTCACCACCCTGAATGCAAAGTGTAAATGCTATGACTTAGTCCTGAAGTTTGCATTTTCTAATCTGGAGAAAATCTCAGCTTTGTATCTAATGTACAGGCAATAAAATGCAGCATATAAGTATGGAACATAATGACACAATTGTCAGTGGCGACATGAAACCTCTGAGCACACATGATGTAATATATAAGATGAGCATACTGATCGGGCGTGCCAAGAACATTAAGTAAAACCTGTGAAAAAAAAATGATTGACGTTTGAAGTGCGCGGATAATGAGTTACGATGATGGACTGAAATGATGGATGTGCATTTGGAATGAGCGCATTGAATTCTCGATTCTTTTCCAAACCTGATCAACCAACATAACTTAATCTGAAGAGCACACATAGAGGTTCACCGAGATGTCTTATGTGCGCGGCAAAATTAAACTTCATTTCCCTTCTACATCCACCAGGAAAAAGACATAAAGTATAAAAATATATGTGTCACTGATTTCAGTTGTCCCTTTCTATTTTGGTGGGATCCATCATCAATGATGGGGCAGAGGCGATTCTCTGTAATGGAACCCTTGCATTGATTTTTCCAAAAGTTTTGGCAGTTGTGGCAGGGGGCTCCAAAAAATCCATGGTCTGACTAGACCACATAGGTTTCCCCAAAATGACACCCCTGAAAATAAAATGGTGCGATTTTTTTCAAAATTTTCCCAAATAAGGCATTCCCCTGAAAAAGGACATAGCAGAAGTCATTGCTGCAGCTCCCCATACACAGGGCCATTCCTAAGGGTGGGCAAAGAGAAACAGCCCTGGGACATATTTTTTTAGCAGAGGGATGAAGGATCTGTGCAGGGGGTCGTGACGTGATGTCCCCCCACAGGTCCCGAACTCCCAGGAAGGAACAAAAAGTACAGTAAGTAATAGGTGAAAGGGGGGAGAACAGAGAAATGATACTAACACACACACTTTTCCACAGGTCTGAGGGGAAAGCTTGGGGCCTTCTATTTCTACAAGGTCCCAGCATGTCACATTTGCACCCCTTTGAGAAAATACTGCCCTGCCATAAAATGCCTTTAATACAGTCTGGCTAAAAGTTTTAGAATGACACAAATATTATTTTTTCACATGATTTTTTGCCCTTTTTGGTTTTTATGTGTTTTTGTCAGACGTTTTTATACATACAGAAATACAAGTCAATCATATTATGATTAAAAAAACTTTTTTTTTTGACAAAAGGTTTAAGCAGCAATCAAATTTGCAGTGTTGAACCCTTCTTTTCCAGACCTCTGCAATTTTTTCCGGATGCCTTCAAACAATTTTTGGGCCAAATCCGATGATAGCAGTCCATTCTTAAATCAATGCCTTTTTCCCCCCCCCTTAAAATTTTTTTTTTTTTTTTTCCCCCCGTCTCTTTTTTTATTTACCACAAGTTCTCAATGGGATTAAGATCTGGGGATTTCCAGGCCCCGGATCTAAAATCTCTTTTTTTTTTCCCTGAGCCATTTTTTATCACCTTTGCCTTTATTTGGGGAAAAGGGGTTTTTCCATCATGCTGAAAAAGGCTTTGTTGATCACCCTAACTGCTCTTGGACATTGGGGGAAAATTTCTCTTGGAGGACTTTCTTTGGTACCATTCTTTTTTCATGGATTGTTTTTAGGCAAACTGTTAGAGAGCCATTCCCTTGGGTGAAACAACCCCCCCAAATGAATGGTTTTCTGGATGCTTTACAGTTGGGATGAGCAAGACGGTGGTATCGCTCACCTTTTCTTCGTCCGAACAAGCTTTTTTCCAGTGTTCCAAACATTCGGAAAGGGGGTTCACCGAGAAAATGACTTTCCCCCGTCCTCACATCCACTCCCTTACCTTTGGCAAATGTCTGTCCCTGATGTTTTTTTTTGAGAGAAGGGTTCTTTGTGCCCCTCCCCCTTTCACCAACCTTGCTCCAAGTCTCCGCCTCCCAAGGGGATGCACTCACACCTGCCCGCTGCCATTTCCGAGCAAAATCTGCACGCTGGGAGCCCGATTCCGAAGCTGAAAAAACCCTTTAAAAGGGCGGCCCCGGGGCTTGCTGGGCTTTCTTGGGGGCCCTGGAGCCTTTTTGGCAACAATGGAACCTCCACCTTGAATTCCTTGATGAGCAAGATTGTTGACTGAGGGCAACTTTTGCTGCGAAACCCCCTTTTCCCCGTTAGGCCGTTTTTTGTGCAGTGCAATGATGACTGCACTGTTTTTTAGAGATAACCAAGGTTAAAAGAAGAGAAACAATGATGCCAAACACCAGCCTCCTTTTAAAGTGTCCAGTGGTGTGATTCTTACTTAATCATGACAGATTGATCTCCAGCCCTGTTCTCATCAACACCCACACCTGTGTTAATGGAGCAATCACTGAAACGATGTTAGCTGGTCCTTTTAAGGCAGGCCTGCAATGAAGTTGAAATGTGTTTTTGGGGGAAAAAGTTCATTTTCTAGGCAACTATTGACTTTGCAATTAATTGCTGTTAAGCTGATCACTCTTTACAACATTCTGGAGTATATGCAAATTGCCATTATAAAACCTGATGCAGTAGACTTTGTAAAAATTAACATTTGTATAATTCTCAAAACTTTTGGCCATGACTGTACATATACCCTGTGGTTTATGACTCTAAACTTTAAGATATATATATATATACACACCCCAGTATAGCATGCTATAATTTATTTGTGGAAAAATAAGACATCCTCCGAAAATAAGACATAGTGCATCTTTAGGAGCAAAAATTGATATAAGATGTTGTCTTATTTTCGGAGAAACAGGGTAGAGCTTAGACACAACAAGCTCTCCACTTTCAAGAGGATGCAGCCGGGGCGGTCAAAAGTGGTGGCAGCAGCACAAGGAGCAGGCACCTTCTTGGACTCTGAGCTTTGTTGCGCACCTCCACATGGCTTTTTGCAGCAAGTCACAGTTGATGGCACAGCTCTGCTAGCCCACCCAGATACCCTAGTCACCTTATTAGGCCCTCCAATTACAACCATACAGCTGATGTGGTCCTTGGTGAAGATGAGTTTGACACCATGGCACTAGACTGCATGAAACAGAGAAAATAGTGTCTTCTGCATTGTATTTTCATTTGAGGACCCTAGGAAGGATAAGGATGGAAGTAGGGGGCAAGTTCATCTCCACTCCTGATCATACATTAACTAGGCTCTTTAGGTAAAACCCGGGAGAATTCTTTAACCTTTTACTAATACAGGACGTAAGGGTACATCCTGGTGCCAGTAAGGGCATGTCCCCACGGCAGAGGACAGATACCGGTCGGTTTATCCGACCGGTATTTGTCCTGTTTTAGCGTCGTCCCCGCGGCCGGGAAGGCTTTTCTCCGCGATGAGTGTAGAAAAGCCCTCCCCCTTCCAATTGACATGCACATATTCCGTCCGAAAACAGTATGGAAGAATGTGCATGTTCAATGTTTTTCTGGCGGCCCGGGGACTGCTGCACGGGCTTTCCATAGGAGCTCGTTGTGCTCGTTTGCGGCCGGTGTTTCAGACGGTCTGCAAAACCGCAACCGTCTGAAAAACTGGCTGGAAACCCGTGCCGTGGGGACATGCCCTAAGTTCCTTTATAGCAGGATTACTCTGTAAGTCTCCTACATAAGAGGCTGGTGTCAGCTGCTAATTGCAGCTGACCTCCGCCACTAGCAGCAGGGTATGCAGAGAGTCAGCTATGACTAAGGGTACAGTATTGCCCGAAATGCGTCAGCCAAAATGCCTCTGACATTCTCTGCATGTATTTTTATGGCATATTTGAAAGAAAGCTTTTCATATTTTTTTTTACACGGATCTGTCTTGACCAATTTGGAATTGTTGCTACATTGGATTTTTCGCTTCTTGGGGCAGAGGTTTGTGCACAGATGGGACACTAGGACATTTTTCCACTTGGATAATGTCAAGACGCGTTGGTTATCCCTTTTACTACACATTAACCCTTTGCCGTCCCCTAAAAATTAGAATAAAAAGTTATCAAAAAGTTGCATCTAACCCAAGATGATACAAATAAAAAGAACACTTCAGAGTGAAGATCAGGTGTTGCTGACCTGAGGAAGCCTTGAACGCGTATTCCTACCTTGTTGCATCACAGTGAATGCTTTTCACAGGCAGCTTCACATTCCCACTTCCTGATCAGGCTGTGGGTGGTTCTACTGCAGTGATTGGCATATGAGGTCTGCTATTCCTAGCTGAGCTTGTTAGAGGAACAGTGATAATGGAAGGGTTTAAATAAGACACAAGTCTACAGAGCTTTAAAGTGTTAGGGGGCTTTCACACGGTGCGGTTATGTGGTGTTTTTGATGCATTTCTTCAATTACAATACTGCACAGCAATTAGACTGCCTTTATTGCCTGCAAGCTTCTTTCAGTTATCTTAATTGCTTCGCAAGATGTTACAAGTCAATAATCAATTATTGTGTTCGAAGTCTTGCAGACTCTAAGGCTATGTTCACACGGCTTATTCTGGGACGTATTTCAGCCCGTAATTCATGGCGTACTGCGCGAATTACGGGCTGAAATATGTCCCAGTCATTACGGTAATTCTCATAGAGAACTATGGATTACGTCTCTTCTCCCCGCTCGCACAATACGCCGCGGGGGGAGATAAGCGACATGTCAATTACTAGTGGGGAATACGCGCCGCTAGTAATGAATGTCTATGAGGCCAGCAAAATACGTCCCCCGCAATTAAGCCGTGTGAATATAGCCTAATGGTGCGTTTACATGGAAGAGACCATATATTGGTCGGGAAATACCGACCGGTATTTTGTCTTTTTTTGGCACACAGAGGGACGGCTTCTGTCCACGGATTTTCCATTAAAGTCAATGTAAAAGGTTGACAGTCGGATTACAAATCCGAAAACAGACTGTAAACCTGTGCCATGGGGAAAAGCCCTAAGGGTGCCTTCACACAGCGCAGTTTTGGTGCATTTTTAACTGCACGGCAATTAAACTGCATTTATAACCAGCCAGCTTCTTTGGGTATGTTCACACGTCGTAATTTGCGCTCTAATACAGGCGAGATATGCGCCGAAATTACGGTAATCCATAGTTCTCATAGAGAACTATGGATTACGCCTCCTCTCCCTGCTCGTACAACACGATCAGGGAGATAAGGGACATGTCAATTATTCGAGGAGAATACGCCCCGCGAGTATTGAATGTCAATGGAGCCGGCGGGCTGCTAGCTCCCCCGCTCCGTGGCAGTGCGCGTGTATTAGCGCGAGCTCCCGAAAGACAGGATGAACTGTGGCGTGTACTGTACGCGCCGCAGTACATCGTGTGAACATACCCTGTGAGGAATTCACTCAAAAAATGACAATCCCTTTCCCTCCCTCCAACTTCAGTCAAATGGCCTGCGAGAGGAAGAGGTCAATTATACCCCTCGTAAATCCCTTCTATAGGAAGCTAGCCCCAGCAGGAGTTTGACACCTCAAAAGAACCCTCATTTCCATTAATTAGCTCAAACTCCCAGCTTCAAAGACTGAACAAAAGGCTTCTAGCCGCAGCGGCCTCGATATTTCATAAAGATTTATAGACGATCCGTTCATAACTAGTCTATGGCGGTTTCATATCTTAAAATATGGAACTCCCCGTACACATAGCCACCACTCCCACGATCGCATGATGCAGGGGGACTGAGAAATCGAGAACTGGACTTAGGGAGCACCTAGGATAGGGGTGTCTGACATCAGGGTGTAGCTTAGGTCCAGCCGGTTCTGATGCTGTCACTGGTTCAGTTCTATGCCAATGCCCTGCCAAGGTATTGCCCATTTTGGTTTTTCAGTCAGAAATTGCATGGCCAGAGTGGAAGGAGTTCATAGACCGTCCCAGGGGTGTATGAGGGGGTGTAGGGGGTGGCCACGTGGTCTGTCCCATTACAGATATAAGCAGGAGCCCCAAGTGGGCCCAGTCGTTGCATTCAAGAGGTGGGTACCTAAGAGCATTTCCAGGAGCATCCACACACAGAAAGCAGGCCACATAAGCCCCCCCCCCCATGTGGGCCTTGAACCAAGCCAACCACAGGTAACTGGACACATTTTACCTCCCTTGGTTGTAACCATACTTATATTTGCACCTCTGACTCTTATCTGTATATTATTATCATTTTGTATATATTTGTCTAGTGTGCCCTCCAAGGCTAATTAAATCTATAAACTTAAATCTGAGTGAATCTGTCTTTATCATCGGCCTCACACGCCAATTACTCGGTCTGTAATATAAAGCTACCCCAAGGCTGGTTCCTGGCCTTGTTATAAGTCGGTAACAGACCGGTCTTATAACTAAACTAGAAACTGGTGGCAACCTATTAGACTGGCAGATTTTTGTTTAACCAGTGTGGGTAAACAAATCTCTCTCAGCCGCTCAGGGTCATTGGCGAAGAGTGTGTTCTCTCGTCCTCCCTGTGCCCGTGTGGACAGGGGTTAACGGTGAAACAGTATCTGGCTGACATTGTGTACCCCTAGGGGGCAGCGCAACATCGCGATACACCCCAGGTCAGGCCGTCGACCCTCGAGTGTGCCGGCGGGGCAGGCTTTTTCCTGACATACCCTTTCATTTGTCTAAATTGTTCAGAAAGGTGTTTCAAGTCACTAATCAGTTCTGTGTTTGAAGTCTTTTGGATTACAAACACACTGATTGATTACTCACTTTCCAAACAGTTTAGTGAAGTGGAAGAAGCCGCTGGTAATAAAGGCAGTTTAATTGGAGCGCAGTTAAAACTGCACCAAAACTGCGCTGTGTGAAAGCACCCTAAACACAATTATTGATTACTCACCTGTAACACCTTGTAATACCTTTCAAAACAGTGTAGCTAACTGAAAGAAGCTTGCTGGTAATAAAGACAGTTCAATTGTTATACAGTGCTGTAAGTGGAAAAACACAGTTAAAACACCACAAAACCTCACTAGGTGAAAGCACCCTTAGCTTTCCAGTAAGAAACAGAAACCATCTCCTGTGTTGCTGGGAGTGGCACTACCATCCTGGCCACTACCGCTAGAGCAAGAGGTGGTTGGTAACCTAAAGAAGCTTGTGTACACAAGCAAGAGATAAGAACTGTTCTAATACTGAAATTAAGCAAAATTAAGAGAGCAATGTATTTGGAAATTATCTTTATTTACCTTTACCTACATGCTTAAAGCTAATCAATGTGATGAGAAAATCCCCCTAATGCAAGGACACGGTTATGAATACTATTGATTGCAGTACTGAGCAGTAGGCTATGACCATGGCTAGTGAGGAAAGTTAATATTTAGTTAGTGGCTAGACGGCCTGGGGTTTATGTTACGGATTTGTGTACATTGACCTGTTGCCATAAACTGATTGAAGAATAAAGCTGACTGAGGTCAGTTTAACCCTTTCCCGACATTGGACGTATGCATACGCCCTAGCGGGAAGTGGCTTCCCGCAAATGGACGTATGCATGATCGCGACATGGGACCAGCGGTAAATTATCGCTGGCTTCATGCCGCATCACCCCCGGTCGGAGTGAGCTCCGGCTGCGGTTGTTTAACCCCTTAACTCCGATGATCAATTAAGATCGTCGGAGCTAAGTCGCAGGCAGGAGGAGGGAGACCCTCCTGCCTGCTCCTCGACGCGCTGCTGCACGAGAGTGCAGCAACGATCTCCTACCAGCCGGCTCCGGGAACTGAAGATCACCTCCCGGAGCCGTCAGTGACGACTGACAGTTGTCATGGCGACCAGTGCATAGCAACAATGCTTTTGTACTGGCCTCCTTCTAACAGCAACCTTTAGAAGATCTGAAGATTGCTGTTATAAATCCCTTTTGGGGAAATGTAAAAAAAAAAGTGTAAAATTTTTTTAAAAAAGTACAAAAAAAGTGAAAAAGTAAAACACAAACAAAAAATAAAATAAAAACATGTACAATGCCCTTTTCCCCTTTACAGACGCCAAACGCCCCAAAAAAGATAAAAAATAAAGTAAACCCCTATTTTGGGATCGCCGCGTGCGTAACGACCTGTACCCATAAATGCGTCTATTAATTAACCCCTACGGTGAACGCTGTTCAAAAAAATTTAAAAAACAATCAAAGAAATGCGATTTTTGTTAATCCCGCAGCACATAAAATGGAATAAAAAGCGATCAAAAACTCATATAAACGGTATACGGAAAAATAAAAAAGTTCTGGCTCTCAGAAGACAGCGATGCATAAAAATTGTTTACACAATAACATAAAAAACTATATAAATTGGGTATCGCCGTAATCGTATCGACTTACAGAGGAAAGCTAATTGTCATGGATACTGCACAGTGAGCGCTGTTAAAAATAAAAAACACTCCTAGGATTGCAGTATTTTCGTCGCCCTGCCTTCCAAAAAAACGGATTTGAAACTGATCAAAAAGTCTTGCCCCCCAAAAAATGATACCAATAAAAACGTCAACTCATCCCGCAAAAAACAAGCCCCTACACAGCTCCGTACACAGAAAAATAAAAAAGATATGGTTCTCAGACTGCGATGATGCAAAAACTTGTTTCCTTTTTTACATAGAAGTGTTTTTATTTGTAAAAGCAGTAAAAAAACATAACAAAAATATACAAATTGGGTATCGCTGTAATCGTATCGACCTGCTGAGTAAAGCTAGAATGTTTTTTATACCGCACGTTGAATGCTGTAAAAAATAAAAATAAAAACACTACCAGGAATGTTGTATTTTGTTCAAAATACCTCACAAGAAACCTGTTGTAATAAAAAGTGATCAAGCATCATATGTTACCCCGATAATGTATTAAAAAAAACGTCAACTCATCCCACAAAAAAACAATCACAATTAAAGCTCCGATACACAAAAAATAAAAAAGTGTATGATGTCAGAATAGGACACAGTTAAAAAAACGCAATTTTTTATAGACCTATTTCTATTGGTGTAAAAGTAATAAAACATAAAAAAAACTATATAACTTTTATATCATTGTAATTGTACCAACCCCCCATAGTAAAAGTTGATCCTGTTTTTATCCCTCACGCGAACATTGTAAGAATGAAGCCCAAAAAACATGGCGAACAGCGTTTTCCCGCCCACCCCATTTTCATAGCCCAATACTGAAAAAAAAACTATGGAACACCAGTGCAACCCAAAATGCACAGTACAAAAACACCCCTAGATGAGATCCCTGAAGGTGTTGAATCCAAAAAGGGGCGACTTCTGGAAGGTTTTTCTTCACCTGATCTGGTACTTTGGGGGTTTGCAAATGACGACATGGCCCCACCAAAATCTGCCGTTTCCAAAAGCCAATAGAGCTTCCCTCCCTTTAACCCCTTCAAGACTCCCAAACAGCAGTTTCCACAATACACCCACATTAGGGTAATGCCGAACTTGGAAGAAATTGCGTGACAAAATTTTTGGGTGCTTTTCCAGGATTTCCTTAGTGAAAATTTAAACATTTTTCAGCTAAAATTGCAGTTTGTTGGAAAAAATAACATTTTTAATTTTCGTCAGCCTAACACTAAAAAAAAAATAGTGAAAGAACTGTGGGGTTCGATATACTCACTATAACCCCCGGATGATATTCCTTAAAGGGGTGTAGTTTCAATATGGGTCCTTTTTTTTTTAAGGGTGTTTATTAAATGTTAGGCGCCTTAGGGTATCCGCAAACCTAAATGGCGCCTAAATAAGATCATATATGAAATGAGACCCCCAGAGACCGTGTAGGTTCATCCTCCTATTCCTGAGGCTTGTGGTTGAGCCAAATCGCGGCACTAAGCCCACATATGGGAATATCTCTAAAAACGCACAATCTGGTAAATCAATATTAAAGTTGCATTTCCCTGATCACACTACCGAGTTCTTGTGAATAATGGATAAAAAAATTGAAAATCTGCAAAAAAAAGGTTGAAATTTTGTGAAATTTCCACCTCCACTTTGCTTTAATTCCTGTGAAACGCCTAATTGGTTAATCAAACTTTCTTAATGCTGTTTTGTATACTTTTAAGGCGTGTAGTTTCTTAGATGAAGTCATTTATAGGGGGCATCTAAAACAAACAGGCCAATCAAAATCACGTAGAACTGGACTGGTCCCTAAAAAAAATGTAATTGCAAATTTTTTTGAAATTTTAAAAATTTTCGCAAATCTTAACTCTATAACTACTCTCTACTACACTACATTCCTAACAACTAGAACTACTCTACTACAGACCTACTCTACTTACTCTAACAAACTACTCCTATACTTTGCTAAAAGACTAACCTATAAAACCTGTCTACTTAACTACTAAATTTCTAAGCCCCCTAATGACTAAAATAAAAAAAAAGACATTTAAAAAAAGATGCCAACCTACAGTAGACATATAGTAGATGCTAGTTATAAGCTATTTTGAATGGAATAACTGTCTAACACACAAATTTTTGAAGTTTGAAAATGGTTTCACGATACTTTGATATTTTTCACAAATAAACAAGGACTTTTTGGACTAAAATTTTTTACTATCTTAAAGCACAATGTGTCACGAGAAAACAATCTCTGAATCACATGGATAGGTTAAAGTGTCAAAAAGTTATTCTCACATAAAGTGACACATGACAGATTTGTCAGAGAGGCCAAAACTGGCTCCGGCGGTAAGGGGTTAAAGACAACTCTGTAATTGAAGTGACGTATATTGGTGTGCCATAAACTGTCTTACCAAAGAGAGAGAGCAATCCCAAGAACTAGTGGACACCCAGAGTGTCCAATATGGTGCCTACATAGCATTCATAGCCTTCATTTTATCACAATAACACACACATTCATTTAACCCAAACATGAAGCCATCAGAAGTATTAGGGCTGCTAAATTTTGGCATAACATGCTAAGTAATGGACCTCGTAAATTAGAACAATCTTAAAAGGGAACCTATCAAGTGGTTTATACTACCTTATCTGAGAGCAGGATGTGATAGAGGATGAGCTTAGTGATATATTGGTTTATATGATAGAGGAGAGAAGCTGAGCTCTGTGATATATAGGGTTATATGATAGGGGAGAGAAGCTGAGCTCTTTGATATATGGGGTTATATGATAAAGGAGTCAAGCTGAGCTCTGTGATATATAGGGTTATATGATAGAGGGAGAGAAGCTGATCTCTGTGATATATAGGGTTATATGATAGAGGGAGAGGAACTGAACTCTGTGATATATAGGGTTATATGATAGAGGAGAGAAGCTGAGCTCTGTGATATATAGGGTTATATGATAGAGGGAGTGAAGATGAACGATGTGATATAAAGGGTTATATGATAGAGGGAGAGGAACTGAACTCTGTGATATATTAGGGTTATATGATAGAGGAGAGAAAGCTGAACTCTGTGATTTTATAGGTTATATGATAGAGGGAGAAGATGAGCTCTGTGAAATATAGGGTTAAAATAATAGAGGAGAAAAAGCTGAGCTCTGTGATATATAGGGGTATATGATAGAGGGAGAGAAGCTGAGCTCTTATATATAGGGTTACATGATAGAGAAGCTGAGCTCTGTGATTATATAGGGTTATATGATAGAGGGAGAGAAGCTGAGCTCTGTGATATATAGGGTTATATGATAGAGGAGAGAAGCTGAGCTCTGTGATATATAGGGTTATATGATAGAGGGGGGAGATGCTGAGCTCTGTGATATATAGGGTTATATGATAGAGGGAGAGAAGCTGAGCTTTGTGATATATAGTGTTTTATGATAGAGGAGAGAAGCTGAGCTTTGTTGCATACAGGGTTATATGATACGGCAGAGTAGAGTTGATTCTTGGAGGCCAACCAGTGGAGTTGATTCTTGGGGACCAATCAGTGGAGTTGATTCTTAGGCTATATTCACACGGTTTAATTGCAGGGTGTAATCCCCCCCCCCCCCTCAATTACGCCGTGTGGACGGAGGCGGGAGCGGGGGGCCGGCACCTCGCCGGCCTATAGACTATCATTACTAGCGGCGCGTATACGCCGCTAGTAAATGACATGTCTTTTTTCTCCCCCCGCGGCGGATTTCTCTGAGCGGGGAGAGGAGACGTAATCCATAGTTCTCTATGAAAACTGTGGATTACCCTAATGACTGGGCCGTATTTCAGCCTGTAATTCGCGCAGTACGGCACGAATTACGGGGTGAAATACATGCCCAAATAAGCCGTGTGAACATGGCTTTAGGGTCCAACCACTGAAGTTGATTCTTATGGGCCGACCAGTGGAGTTGATTCTTGAAGCCCACTATTGAAGTTGATGCGGAGGCCCCTTCTAAGTGCTTTTGTACATATCTGCATATGACTCTAGCACTCTGCCTCTCTTTCTCTATCTTCATCCCTGAAAGGCAGTCCCAAGCCTGCCATGCCCAGTGACCCAACATGCCCAAGGGCCAATTGGGGCTTCTCCTGCACCTCTGTGGTCCACTCCGAGCTTGTAGACAATCATTGGAGACTGAGGCAGCCTAAGGCAAAGCGCTCTTTCAACAAATCGGGGCTGCTTCTTGTTTAACACTGTATCGAGTGCTTAATCCACGCTATACAAAGAAAGAGAAATACAGCTAGAGCTGTGATGACAGCTACACATAGAAACCCTGCACTGCCATCAGTGGAACATTCCCACGTCTTTACGCCATGTCAGAAGTTCTAGCAGATTACACTTACACACTAAAAAGTTCCTCGACTCTTAATGAAGATTTTATACAAACAGCCCTCTTTCAAAAATAAGGACATATCTTTCAAGTGCCATCTATGTGGCTAATTCCCTAGACAAGTCCTAATACTGATAGGATCGTAGAGAACTACTTGGGTAATATTTATTTAGGGATCTATGATATACAAGGGTGAATACACATACTGTAAAAATAATCATGCAGGATACAGGTCACTAATATTCATGATACTGTGACTGTTGCTGCCTGCTGAAGCCCTAGGAGCTTTTCCTAGAAAAAAATATCATGCTCATATTATAATGGGCTATTTATATTGGTAGAACAGTCAAATTTAGCAATTACACATATTATTGTTTGTAAAGCCCTTCCCACGACAATAATCACCATTTAAAGGGGTTGTCTCACTACAAGGATTGCTTTTTATGTTAAAGATCTTGTGAAAACAAGTCACTTTGCAATATATGTCCATTAACAGTATCCTTCCTATTCCTAGATATCCCCTCTTGTATGGGCTGCATCAGCTCCTCAGGTCGCTATAGCTACAGACCTGTTCAATCTCTCATGATAGGGTGCCAGCACTGGTTGCTATAGCTGCAGACCTGGCTTCTACTGCAGCCTAGTGGAAGCCAGTAAACACGCCCCTGAATTCAAAGTGAAACCAAGAAAACAGGACCGAGGTAAGATGAATCAATGTAGTGAGACAACCCCTTTAATACACTTTCCTGAATAGACCCTACTGCCCCCTAGAGTCTGTACCATAAAAACAAAAGCCGAAACTGTAACTACATCCTGACCGGGTCTTTTACTCGCCTTCCTGACCAGACTCATATTCGCTTTCTTTAGTATGTGTTTGACGCTTTTTTGCGCTCAGTTACTCTACTAATTTTTTACATTACTTTTTTTTAAAATAACAGGAAAAATGGTAAAAAAAATATATATAAAAAATCTGTTCACTTATTTTAACGTATTGTTCTTAAACAGCAAAAGTTTTGCGAAAATAAGTTTTAGAGTTGTATCACTTTTCCATTACAAACATTTTCATGTAGAAGATATAAAGTTTTAGGTTAATCGGGATCAGAGCTAAAAGTTGCCAGTTGGGATATGTTTTTTTTAAAAAAATTACTTTAAATTTATATATATATATAGGGTCTGGATAAATTTCTGGAGAGTAATAATATAACAAGTTATAGTGACTAGGATTCTGGAAAAGGACCGTTGATCCAGGGATTATTCCGATTGCCAGATTGGAGTCGGGAAGGAATTTTTTCCCTAAAATGAGGACAATTGGCTTCTACCTCATTGGGGTTTTTTGCCTTCCTCTGGATAAACACTTTAGCACAACAGGCTGAACTGGATGGACGTTTTCTCTTTTTTCGGCCTTACAAACTATGAAACTATGTATATTGTGCTCCCCCTAAAGTCATAAATAGATCTCTGGGGGCATTTTCAGATTTTTTTTTTGCTGATTTCCCCTGTACCTGGGGCTGGTATATTAGCAGCATAGAAACACTGAGACTCAGAAGCATCTGCGGCCACCATGCCCCGACAGTCACATGCTGAAAGGCTTCCTACTAATATACAGTAGCGCTATATATACACATCAGGCAGGCAGTGACGCCCGGATGCTGCTGACAAATGGCTCTCTATTCTTGAACACTGCTTGAACGTTTAAAAACATTTGTGCAGAGTTAATGGGTGTTCACACGGCGTCTTTTGGGACATATTTTTGCACATATTTTGGGCGTCACTTTGCTGAAATACGTGTTGACGTATGCCCCAAAAATGGACACTACACTTCTCATAGAGCCCAATGTACAATACGCGCCACCATGATGCTTATTTTACGCTCATAATTTTATGGGCGTCTAAAAAGAATCGACATTTTAATCCTTTCAGGCGTATTCGTGCTGTAAAAGAGTTAAAGGGGTTGTCTCACTACAGTGATTCATCTTACCTCAGTCCTGTTTTCTTGCTTTCACTTTGAATTCAGGGCTGCAGTAGAAGCCAGGTCTGTAGCTATAGCAACCAGTGCTGGCAGCCTATCAGGATAGATTAAACAGGTCTGTAGCTATAGTGGCCTGAGGAGCTGATTCAGCCCATACAAGAGGGGATAGCTAGGAATAGGTAGGACACTGTTAATGGACACATATTGCAAAGTGACTTGTTTTTGCAAGATCTTTAACATAAAAAGTAATCCTTGCAGTGAGACAACCCCTTTAAAGGGAATTTGCAGAGAGAAAGTTTCTTAGCAAGTTTCGTTTCTCTCTCATTAGCCCAGGCTGTATGTCAACACATCACACTGAGTCATGAAGCTGCAGTGGAGAGAGGGAGAGGGGAGGGGGGAGTGAGGAATCCAAGGGAGCGTCTCAAAACTTAAGTGAACTAATAAACAGTACAACAGTGGATTCAATACAGCAAGACAGCCCCATACACTGCACTGTCAGGAGAAACTTTATCTGCTAAGAAGCTAATGTAATGTAAACAAATCATGGAGCTGAAAGAGACAGTGACGCACACAGACACACACAGCCAGAGCACCAAGAGCCTGCATAACGGATCCTGTGACATGTTCACTCAAATAATCAAACTATAACTTGTGAATTCTGTATACAAAAGAGAACACCTATATTACACAGCAGCTTGAAAGCTTCTTCTTCATGTTCTCTGTCATCAGATAAAGCAGGGATCTAATAACACTACAGCTAGTTATTTTTGTATACAAAAGAAAACATATTGCTACCCGGTGCCTTAAAAGACCATTCATTTTGCCTGTCATCAGATAAAGAAATGATTCACGCAAGCACAGCCTTTCAGCTCCTGGTCGTGACTAGGGGAAGCTTTGAGGTAACCAACTGGGATTGAGAAATGCTGTAGCTCTCAGAGTTTTCACTTTTTTTAATCACATATATTTAGAAAAGTGATTAAATACCCATTTTGGAGGTTCCCACGTCAACATTACATGGTGGCAAAACCCCTTATAGAAGGCAGAAATCTGTCTTAGGGCTATTACCCTGTGTGAACCCAGCCTAATATATCGACGTTTAAAAAAAAAAAAAAAAAAAAAAAAGTCTTACATTTGTCTGTGGATAAATATAATGGATGTTAAAATAGATGCAAACAAATGTCCATCCATTTATTTTTGTTTTCCATTAGCGTCAATGTAAAAAACAAAACAAATAAAAAAAAAAAGAAGAGTTCTGTCAGATTTAATTTTTTTTAAGCAAAAACAATAGCGCTAAGCTATTGGAAAGGAGCCAAACTGAAGCAAACTAAGGACGACATGTATGATTTATGGCGCTTGGACGCCAATTTTTGTGCGTATATAAATAGTGTAGAACGCTCCTGAATTTATGAACCTGCTCTACTGTGGGTCATAAATCCGGCGCATTCTAGCACTAAGATGGTAATTTTGGCTCAGGTAAACCACTTTGAAAGTGCTCTACCTGTTCCAGCAGTAATGTGCCTGGATTTGCCGTACTGAAGCTATTAATCTATAGCTTTGTACGGTTCTAGTGCGCCCCGCCTCCCGCATGCCCCCCGAAATCAGACGCATTACAAATTGCCACGGCGCTCTGTAATGTGCCTGATATTGGCGTGTGGGCGAATTAAAACTATAGCAAATGGGGCTTCATACATGTTGCCCTAAATGCCTAAAAAAACACTAAAATAAATAGGCAACCATTCTTTTCCATTTTTCTGATTACAAAATGGAATAGAACGCCAAAAGCAGATGTGAACCAAGCAAAATAAAAAAAAAAAGTTTTTACTGTTTTTATGTTACCGTTTCCAACTTTGAAGGGGTTGTCTCACTACATTTATTCATCTTACCTCAGTCCTGTTTTCTTGGTTTCACTTTGAATTCAGGTGTTTACTGGCTGCTACTAGGCTGCAGTAGAAGCCAGGTCTGTAGTTATAGCAACCAGTGCTGGCAGCCTATCCGGATAGATCAAACAGGTCTGTAGCTATAGCGACCTGAGGAGTCGATGCAGCCCATACAAGAAGGAATATCTAGGAATAGGTAGGACACTGTTAATGGACATACGTCACAAAGTGACTTGTTTTTGCAAGATCTTTAACATAAAAAGCAATCCCTGTAGTGAGAAAACCTCTTTAATAGGGAGAAAACCCATCAAAGATGGAGTAAGCAAGCACAATAGCAAATTCTGCCATCTAGTGCACAGTGTATTTCTGCTGTTAGTCATGACTAATGCCGCTGTAATAGTCGTCTAATCCATTTTTACCATGAAAATAAAATGTAATGGTAAAAGAAAGGTTTGAGTCCAGGCACTATCAGTTATTCATAAAGACACTGCTTGCCCGTGCTGTTATAGCTGCTGACTTGAACGCATAGTAGGGCTCTTATTAAATGTGACTGCTACCCACTGTGACTGACTGTGCTAAAAGTGAACTATAAAAGGCCCCACAGGCGCTGTACAGTCCAATTATTCCTCTCTTTTATAATTGCTGTTTAATGCTGTAGAGTAAAATCAGATGATTTCCAGCAATGCTACTGGTGCTGCATACAAAACACATACGGTAGTCAACAGTGTTGGACTGGGATGTCTGGGGCCGGCACTGAAGTTGAATTGTGGGGTCCACCAATGGCATCCATTCTACAGCTACTGTACATGACTTGATTTCTGCCTCTCTTTCTTCTTCTTTCTCTCTGAAAAGCAGACCTAGCTTTGCCATGTCCTGGGGCCCACCATGCCTCGTGGCCCATTGGAGGTTTCCTCTCCGGGCCAGCCTGCACCTGGTCCTGAATGTGTGTTCTGCTTATCGATAGCCACAAATGTTTAAGATGAAAATATGCCTTACATGTATAGGGGGCAGGTATACAGATGGATGCCCATGATGGATGCTACTATAGTAGCATCCATCACCCAATAGTCTACAGTGCTGGATGCCATGGGCCTCCATTTAATGGCTTGACGTATGCTGTGATGTCACTCATAGGCTATTACGGCATCCATTTAAAGCTGGCTTCACACAATGTTTTTTGCCGTATATTTTGCAGCAGTATTTATAAGCCAAAACCAGGAACAGATCTAAAACAAAGAAGAGGTACCATCCTTTTCATGATACTTTTTCTCTGTGTGGGCTTCACTTCTGGTTTTGGCTTCCAAATACTGCTGTAAAATATGTGTCAAAAAAACACTGGGTGAACCCAGCCTAATGGATATGTTTACAGAATCCGGTCTATAGGCTACTACTCAATTCTATAATTCATTTTCTGTGGTATACTGATATATACTGCCCCAATACAGGCCAAAAGGACACCCTCTTGGCCTCAGTGTCAAAATAACGTAACTGTATGGATGAGTTTAGCATGTAAGTTGTGAGATTCCTCGGCTAAACGTATGTTAAAAACATGATGTAAGCTGGGCATTATTCTGAGCTTTTTGTTTCAGAATACCCTTCTTATTCTACACTTTGAAGCTGGGTTCACATGCTTTGGCAGCACAGAACCAAGCACGCAGGTGACCACAGAGGTTTGCGGGAGATCTCAACGTTTCACCTGCACGTTCTTGCAACCATTTACAGTTTGATATGCAGGGTAAGGGCGCATGCCCAGAGGAGAGAGCAAATACTGATCAGATTACCTGACCGGTAATTGCTCTGTTTTGCGGCCGTGCACTGACATGTTCATGTTGCGCCCGAAAACCAGGTGGAGGAATGAACATGTTCTATGTTTTTTGGGCCGCCGGCAGTCTAATAAACCGTCCAGTGGAAAATCCGTGCCGTGGGGACCGTGCCACGGATTTTCCATGAAGGTCTGTGTAAAAGTTTGTCAGCCGGTTTTCCAAACTCACTAGAGAAAAATCATGGATCCCCCTATGTCAGGGGTGTCAAACTGCGGCCCTCCAGCTGTTGGGAAACTACAACTCCCATCATGCATTTGTGTAATCTATAACAGTGGGCATGATGGGAGTTGTAGTCTCCCGACAGCTGGAGGGCCACAGTTTGAGACCCGTGCCCTATGTGCTTTGATGTAGAACTATGAAAGGAGCGGAGTCTAAGATGTCCCCTGGTCCTCACCCTTTAACCCCTTGTACACGGGATCCTGACTTCACTGCAGAGATCTCCTAGGTCGCTATCCTTGACGTGGTCACTCGCAGTCATAGTTGAAGTGCAAGCGTGATACCCATTTTTTTCCTAAATAGGTAGAAAAGCCGGAGGTCAGGACAGACATCAGACAAGCAGAAAGGTCAAAAGATGAGCACAAACCAATTCTATAAAGTCCATCAACAAACTGACGGAGGATTAAAAGGAGGTGCCCCTTAAGAGGATTCAAGCAGCAGGTCATTGGACCGGGAAAGCCCAGTGGAGGTGACAGCCAATGGACTGGGGACCACAGCGATGAGGCACTTATGGTCCAAGGGGCAGGCTGTGGTGGATGCAAGAACATGTGAGCCCAGTCTCAGTGGTCCAGTTTACAGGACAGTCCAAAATAAAACAGGAATGCTGGTAATCACTCAACATATAACCCTTGTTGAACCCTTCAAGGGCATCTTTTCCAGGTTGTTAACAATCCTCCCTCCGCATCTACAGATTTTGTCATGATTTGATTACGACACGGCAGAAACTAGAGAGAGCTGGAATTGATTATGAAAAGCCCAAATGACTGCAACAGCTGGCAGGGCTGAAACGTGTCATAATGTAGCCCAGGCTTGTAGAACAGCTGCCTTGTATCTGCGCTTTGCTTGCCTGTAATCTTCATTATGTTACACACTTGCTCGCCACCTGCCCAGAGTCTTGTGCTGCATCACCAGATTAAAAGCATTTCCCAGGAGACAAGCCATCTATAGGTCAATAGCCAGGTACACAACATTCACTTATTCCCTATAAGGGGGGAAAACACACAGAGGCTTTTAGGAAACAAATCACGCCGTCTGCGGCAAGAGATTTGGGTACTTTTGACGAGATGCTTATTCCGTGCTCAGCCATATGATTTGTTTAAAATCCCCTCCAAAAATGCCTCTTAAAGCAATGATGAAATGTCTGAGCTTTAGAAGGAAAAGGAAGGAGCTGCATGTGCCAAGAAGGGTTCATTAGGATGCAGCCTTCCCCAATAATCACTCGGCATCCCAGTCAATAACCTGCGAGTTCACAGCTTTACAAGGGATTAACACATACAGAAGTGGTTTGCTCAGGTCAAAGACGTAAGTATGTCCCTGTAGATCTGTCGGAAACGGAAGCTTTTAACTCCATCGACTGTCTTCGTCAGGAAATACATATGCAGGCGCACTTACAGAAGCTCCTGGCTGACGCTGAGAATTTCTGGGATTTTTAGGAAGGGAAACATCTCTCCTTAAAGGGGTTTTGCCACCATGTAATGTTGACGTGGGAACCTCCAAAATGGGTATTTAATCACTTTTCTAAATATATGTGATTAAAAAAGTGATAAACTGAGAGCTACAGCATTTCTCAATCCCCCTTGGTTACCACAAAGCTTCCCTAGTCACGACCCAGGAGCTTTAAGGCCGCGCTTTGCGTGAATCACTTCTTATCTGATGACAGGCAGAATGAATGGTCTTTTAAGGCAGCCGGGTTAGCAATAAAGTTTTCTTTTGTATACAGAATAACTAGCTGTAGTGTTATTAGATCCCTGCTTTATCTGATGAAGAAGCTTTCAATCTGCTGTTTAGAATAGGTGTTCTCTTTTGTATACAGAATTCACAAGTTATAGTTTGATTATTTGAGTGAACATGTCACAGGATCCCCTTATGCAGCTCTGTGCTCTGGCTGTGTGTGTCTGTGTGCAGCTCTGTCTCTTGCTGCATGATTTGTTTACATTACATTAGCATCTTAGCAGATAAGGTTTCTCCTGACAGTGCCTTCTGAGGCTCTGTGTCTTGCTGTATTGAATCCACTGTTGTACTGTTTATTAGTTCACTTAAGTTTTGAGACGCTCCCTTTGGATTCCTCACTCCCCCCTCCCCTCTCCCTCTCTCCACTGCAGCTTCATGACTCAGCGTGATTTGTTGACATCTTGCTCTCATACTGAACGGAGGTCAGTACTTGGTATGGTGGCAAATCCCCTCTAAGGAGAGCACTGAACGAACGCCGTGTAGAGATTTGTTTTGCCTTTTCGCACTCTACGAAGCATCTGCATATCACAAGGCATTATGGGAAAAGGGCTGAGAAGGCAACAGCGCCCTCTGTTGGATGTAACAAATCCTCAATTTGCTTCTGACTTACTAGGTCTTGAGAAAGCAAAAAGGATTTTAGCCAAGCCAGTATTTCTCATCTGCAGACAATGCTGTTTTGGGATTTTTGTCCCTCATCAGTGCAGAGCAGAGCGATACTAGCTGGCTGTGTGGGAGGCATCAGGCGGCTCAGGAAGGGAAACATCTCTCCATAAGGATTTTTACGCATTTATTCTCATTAACTGAATAAATTATCCCCCCCTCAAAAAAATAAATCAGCCACCACTTTAAATTACAAATAAAATGAACACTGGGGCAAACTTAGGGGCGAATCTATACATAGTATCCTATCATACGAGGTAACTTTAACATAGAAGGTAAGCATAAAATGATCAAAATGTGCACCAAAATCCTCCGTTTTATAAATATAGAAAAGATAGCAGTAATGTAGTTTAACCTGAGGTTACTTTGAAGTGGTAAGTGGGAATACACAGTTTGATCAAAATGTGCACTAAAAAACCTCTATTTTACATGTATAGAAAAGATCGCAATAACACAATGTAACCACTTCCCCCTTCAGTAATTTTTTACTCTGTCATAATTTTTTGTAGCTGTATGGAGGCTTGTTTTTTTTGCAGAACAAGCTGTCCTTATTAACAGTACCACTGACCATATTTTATGACACACTGGGAAAACAGACAAAATTCTTTGTGGGGTGAAATGTGACAAAAAAACCTCATTGGTATAAATGACATGCTATATGTTGGCACCATTCTGGTGGCACCAACGTTTTAGTTTTCATGTTTTACTATTATTTAAAAAACAAACAGAAAAAAAACACTTTTTAACTTCTTTTTACTATTTGCGCTGCAGTGCCATTTTCTACAAGCATCAACTTTTTGGGGTTTTTCCATCTATTCACCTGAGTGGGGGCTTGTTTTTTGCAGGCTGAAGTGTAGTTTTTATTGCTACCATTTTGGGATACATGTGACTTTCTGATCAATTTTTTGGGGATGTAAAATGGCGAATTTTGGTATTAGGATTTTTTTTTAATAGCGTTCACCATAGAGGTTATTTGTATAATGGCAAAAGAGGAGTGCTATTAACTTTTAATATTTTGGTCTTTATTTAAACAGGGTATACTAGGAGTAGTAACATGGCAGCCATGGAGGCCTTCATTAGGCCCCCGGAACGGATTATTAACTCTTTAGATGCCATGGCACCACTGCACATCAAACGTTCCATAAATTAAGTGTATTTTTGGGTTTTAGTTTCTGCTAGTGCTGCTGTGTGTTTTTGTTGGAGAATTCGATTTTTTTGCACTACAGCCACAATAGCTTGCACCAGTGTCTGTTTCATTTGTGATTGGATGTGCTGGCTATGTTTTGCCTTTTTGCATAGTATATTTATGTGGCTGCCTCCATTTTGGCCATGCATTTTGCCCATGTGCCTTGAGGTACCTGTAGTCAGTGTGAATGGCACCTGTTGTCTTGAATGAATGGCGCCTTTTGCCCTAAAGAGAGGCAAGTGTACAGATAGAAACATACCTGATTAGGTTATCTTGAAGCAGTAGGCGGATATACACAATCTGATCAAAAGGTGCACTAAAAACCCTTTATTACGTACATGTAGAAAGGATAGCAATAATGCAATTTAAAGTGTTTAATGGATTCAATGTTTGTTTGTGCTGTTGTATGTGTTTCAATGTTTATACTTAAACATGCTATTTTAATTAAAGGTGCCCATTCATCTTCAATAGCTATTGGCCAAACACCTAATCCACCCCCCATACACATGTAAACTTGGGCATGTGTGTGTTCTTACTGGGGAAAAAAGAGAAAGAAGCTCGGATGCGTCTCTATGGGAGATAAAAAGGATTGGTGTGGATACTCAGCATTCAACATCATCTGTCAGTATAATGTCAGAGGCCCCCCATACACACAAGACAGTGGCAGGTCCAGCCTACTTCTCTGTAACATGTTTAAAGGGGTATTCTCGTTTCATCATTTGGCAGCCGTTTATACTGGTTGCTAAACAGAGCTTGTGAATGGAGGGGCATGTTTCTCCTCCCAGCAGGGCGTATCTTCTCTCTCTGCAGACACAGCCCTAAGTGTGCACATGGGAATTCATTCTGTGTAAGCCGGGGAAGGGAAAGGTTCTCAGCTGTCGTTGGAAGTGAAAAGCTAAGTGTAATATTTTTTTCTCTCTCGCTCTCTCTCTCATCCCCTCCTTTTGAACTATGATCTTCGTACCGAGAACACACAATTGGCCGATTAACATTGCATGACCCAGATCATATGCCTATTTAGAGCACACAATATTTGCATGAGATCAGTTTCACAGGATAATACTGCAAGAACAGTACAAAAATACTTTCTTAAGAAAACTTTTCTTTGGTAAATAAAATGAGTCAAATAAATAAAAAATATATAAACTTTTAATAAAAACTATATACAATGTCAAAAGTGCTATAGAACATTTCTCAGAGAATTGCTTTGTATATATAACATAGGGATAGATCAATGTAGATAAGTAAATATGTTAGGACTTTAAATGGCTTTGTAGAATTTATCAAAGGTTTATCAAAAATGCAAAAAGTGAATTCCTTGTTTAACGTGTGAGATAAGACATAGATAACACAAGAGAATTAATGTTCCCACATCTCAGGACTAAAGACAGGGCACTTATTCCTGATAACAGGCACTCTGTGTTTAGAGGATATTACAGCCTGATTCTCATGTAGTGATTCACTGTTGGGATCCATAATGATGATTTATATCATAGAGACAGTCATATACCCCACACCAGTAAGAAGAGGATCCGAACACTACTTTTATCTACAACTTTGGCTATATATAAGCTCAACAGGCTCAAGTCAACTATATAACTTAAAGAAAATAACAGCTCATAAAAGCCCACTTTTTACTAATCAGAGCTGTTTATAGAAGAGAAAAAGACAACGAGCACCGCAGACACAACTGTACAAACCAAAGTGAACAGATACCATATAAGTACAAGTAGCGCCAACTCATCTGACAAGGCTGTACAATAAAGCAAAGACATATGCACTGATCCACTGATGAATACAATATTATAAGTGATTGCCAGCATGGATTTACTAAGGACAGAAGCTGTCAGACCAATCTGATTTGTTTTATGAAGAGTTGAGTAGAAGTCTGGATAGCGGGGCAGCTGTGGATATTGTGTTTTTAGACTTTGCAAGGGTGTTTGATGCTGTCTATCATAAGCGTTTATTAGCGAAATTAAAATCCACTGGGTTAGAAATAGCAGTGTGTAATTGGATTAAAAACAGAACAAAAAAACAAAACAAAAATCAGATCATACTCAGAGAGTGGTGGTAAATGACTCATACTCTGAGTGGTCCCCAGTTATGAGTGGTGTGCCGCAGGGCTCAGTATTAGGTCCTCTTTTATTTAATGTATTTGTGGGATAGTGGGACAGCCTCCTTGTGTTGTCTAAGTAAATCCCATGCATGACAGTTGTAAAAGTGTTTCTTTGTATTCTACTGTTTGGCCACAAGATGTCGCTAGTCCATTTCCCATTTGAAAATGAGGAATGGTATAAGACTGGCACATGTAGCAGCCTTTTTTGAGAAGCGCTGAAACTGAGGAAACAGACAGAGACTGAGCTAAAGGAGCCAGGATTCACAGTCGTCCCAAACGGGGGGAAAAGCCTCCCTGTCAACAGACGCCATCCAAGGGAGGAGAGAACTCCCCGGACAAGAACTACAACTGCCAAGATAGGAGGACTGTCTGCGCCGGACCATCCATCCCATCCATCTGCACCTGGGACAGGGAATTGCCCCCCCATTTTTTAAGGACCTCAGCGGATGCGTGCACGCCAACCCGGGTCAGGACTGGAGAAGGCCCATATTAGTTTTTGTTAGTTTAGGGACAGTTAGAGGCCAAAGGGGGGTTTTCCCCCAAAAACATCCCCCTGTTTTCAGGGTTGGAGAGTTTATAGTGCACCTTAGTACTTTAACCGGTTCTCTGTGAGGGAAAATTTGGTCACATGTGTTTTTGGGAGGGAAAAAAGGGGAAATCATTTAAGCGTTTAAGGCGTGCTGCCCACGAGCCCTTCAACGCCACCACACACATTGTTCCCGTTGGTGATTACGGTATTAAAAAGGTAAGGGGGGCATCGCCTTTTTCCCAACCCCCGGTTTGGAAAGCTGCCCGGGATCCAAGAGCACAAATTCTGGCGGCCGCTGTGCAACAGGGGCCCAGGATACGTCTTGTAAATTTTGTGTTTGGGGGTTTGTTCACCATCTTGTTTTCAAAAAAATTTAGTAAACAAACCCTTGTTGAGATGGTGTGGGAGTCCGTTGTTCTTTGTCCGTGAGCTCGCTGGGTTATTCCGGGCTAAACCTTGCCTCGGTACTCGGCTTACATATTTATTTGATGATAATAGGGGAGGGGATCAATAGCTCTGGTTTCTATTTTTGCTAGGATGACACCAAAGCTATGTAGTGTAGTGCAATCTATGGAGAGATACTCATAATTGCAAGCAGGGACCGGACCACCTGAGTGTCTGGGGATCCAATGGCAAATGAGGTTCAATGTGGGAGTAAATGGTAAGGTTGTTCTGGGTCAGATATATTCTGCAGGCACATATGTCCTATAGGGTGAGAAGAATCTTAGAGAATCGCTTGTTGAGGGGGGGATAAGAAGATTCTGGGCGCTTCTTGATAGATCATAGACTACAGAACAGCATGCAGAGTCAATCAGTGCGTCTTAGGCAAATAAGATATTGGCGTGTATTAACCCTTCCCGAACATTGGCGTACATACGCCCTAGCGGGAAGTGACTTCCCGCAAAATGGACGTTATGCATTACGCTGGCGATCGCGCGGGCTTGCAGGGCGAGCCTTAAGACGCGCGATCAGCGGCATGGAACCTGACGGTAAATTACCGCTGGGCTCTTCATGCCCCCATCACCCCTCGGCCGGTGAGTGTGCTCCGGCCGCGGTGTGAACCAAGCGCATCATTACCGCAGCATGTCAGGACGCGATAATGATGCCGCAGGCAGGAGGAAGTGAGCTACCTCTGCCCTACGATCCGGCGAAGGCAAGCGGCAAAGATGCGACTAGCTCCGTCTCTCCTACCAGACTCCCCGAGTATGCTGTCGTGAATGCTTCCCCGGTAGTCTGCGTGACATCACCTGGCACCACTATTGCATTGTCTGGGCTTGGTCACTAGTTGCCATGGCGACCTTCGACAGCAGTAACAGCTGTGCCACAGATCGCCTCTTCAAACTGCAATTCTAATGATTGACTTTTCCCCAGTGGGGGATTTTGCAGTTACAATCCTCATGGAGGGAAAAGCTTATAAAAAAATGGTGGAGAAAAGTAAAAAAGTAATACACAAACAAATAAATTAAAATTAAAACACATACATTGCCCTTTTCCCCTTTAACAAACGGCAATCGCCCTAAAAAGATCAAAAATAAATAAGCTACCAATAATTTCGGTATTGCCTGTCGTGCGTAACGATCCACCCTATAATCTGTCACGTTAATTAACCTCGTTATGGTGACGCCGTTTTAAAAAAACAAAACAAAAAACAGTCACGAAATTGCGATTTTTGTGGCATCCCTGCTAGGCACATTATAATGGAATAAAAAGCGATTCAAAAACTCATATAAACGCCCCCAATGTGTGAACCAAATTCAAAAGTCATTTCATCCCACAAAAAAAAAAAGTTCTTTACACGTCTTGTATACGGAAAGAGATAAAAAATGTTAGGGCTCGTCAGAAAACAGCGGACATGCGATAAATCTTATTTAACACCAATTTAAAAACACTGATTTTTTTTTTAAAGTGCTTCCAAATTAAAAACAAAACTATATAAATAGGGTATCGCCGTAACGTTATGTCGACCCTGAGAGAAGAAAAGCTAACTGATCATGGATACTGCACGGTGGTGCTGTGTTGAATAAATGAAAATAGAAAAGAAACACTACTAGTTGGCAGTATTTTCTTCAACCTGCCTTCCAAAAACGGATTTAATCTGATCAAAATGTCTTGGTCGCCCCAAAAATGATACCATACCAAAACGGTCAACTCATCCCGACAAATAAACAAGCCCCTACACAGCTCCGTACACAGAAAAAATAAAAAAGTTATGGCTCTCAGACTTATGGCGATGCAAAAACAACAACGTGTTTTCCTATTTGAATAAAAGTGTTTTTTTTTTATTGTTTAGTAAAAAGCAGTTTAAAAACATAGAATCAAAAATACAAATTGGGGTATCGCTTGTAATCGTATCGACCTGCTGAGTAATACTTAGGCATGTCAGCTATACTGCACGCGGTGAGCCCGCTGTTAAAACATTAAAATTAAAAAACACTACCAGGAATGCTGTTTTTGTTTCAAAATGCCTCACAAAAAACCTTAATAACAAAAAGTGATCAAGGAGGGCGATATGCCCCATAATGGGTTTAGACTAATAAATAGTCAACTCATCCCAGCAAAAAAACAAGCCCCAGATTCAGCTCGCGTATACAGAAAAGAAAACTGAAAAACGTTTTGGTATCACCGAACAGGGAGACAACATAAAAACGCAATTTTTTATAGACCTTTTTTCTATTGTGTTAAAAGTAATAAACATATAATAAATAATCTTATATAAAATCTATTATCATTGCAATTGTAACCGACCCCCCCTTAGTAAAGATATCCTGTCATTGATCTGCACGCGTTGAACGCTCTTGTAAAATTGAAGCCCCAAAAAATACAATGGCGGGAATTTGCGTTTTTCCCACGATGGGTCTTGGCCCAATGCAAAAAAAAAAACGCTTTGGAACACTGTGCACCCAAAAATGTACAATTATCCCCTTGTGACGATCTATGAGGCGTGCTGAATCCATAAATGGGGTGAATTCTGGAAGGTTTCACCTGTTCTGGTATTTTGGGGGCATGTAAATGCGGACATGGCCCCACCAAAAACTCGCGTTCCAAATCCGCAAGACTGAAACACTCCTCACCTTATACGCCGCGTGGCCATGCGGCTCAAACAGCAGTTTAACCCACTTGCGAGGGTATTGCCGAACTTGAAGAAATTGATTACGTAACAAGGTTTTGGGTGTTTTTTTTACCTGGATGCATTGTAAAAAAATTAAAAATTTTTCAGCAACAATTGCAGATTATTGGAATCAAAAATGTTTTTTAAAATTTTCACAGCGCTAACGCTTATAAAATTTTTGTGACACACACTGTGGAGGGGTCGGATATGTCACTACACCCCTGGTATATATTCCTTAAGGGTGTTTGTTGTAGTTTCCAATTTGGGGTCAATTTTTAGGGGAGTTTAGAGTTTATTAATTTTTTTTAGCAGACCTTAGTGGTGGTCCGCTCAAAACTGAAATGGCCCGATTAAATTATATCGTATATGAAAAATTGAGACCCAGAGGTTTCTGTAGGTGCTCTTCCTATTCTGGGGCTGGTGTGGTTGAGCCAAATAATGCAATAGGGCCTCATTGGAGTCTCTGAAAACGGCAGGAATCTGGGGAAATCAATCATTAACTTTGCCATTTCCGTGACTCACATTTTCCGTTATTATTGTGAATAATGCATAAAAAATTAAAATATCAAAAATAAGTAAAATTGTTTGAAACTTCACTTTCCACTTTGCTTTAATTCCTGTGAGAACCACTAATGGGTTAATAGAACTGCCTAAATGCGGTTTTGAATACTTAGAAGGGGTGTAGTTTTTAGATGAGGTCGGTTATGGGAGGTATTCTAACATACAGGTCAACTCAAAGTCACGTTAGAACTGGACTGGTCCTTTAAAAAAAATGTTATTGCAAATTTTGTTGAAATTTTGAAATTTACTACTAAAATTAGCTTCTAAGCCCCTTAATGTAGTAATCAAAAAAAGAAGGACATTTAAAAAATTGGCCAAGACTTACAGCAGATCATATGGTAGATGCTTGTTATAAACTATTCTGTGTGGAATGAAATAACTATCTGTCTTACATGCAGAAATTTTTGAAGTTAAAATTTGTCAAATTTTTTCAAATTTGTCGATACGGATTTTTATTTTTTTGTATTTTTCACAAATAAAACAAAGGACAGGCATTTTTTTGTCGCCAAAAGTGTTCTTAAGGATCTTAAAGTTTAATGTGTTGAGCGTATGGAAAACAATCTCGCTGAATCACATGATAGGTTAAAGTGTCAAAAAAGTTATTTTACATAAAGAGAGAACACATGACAGATTTCAAAAGGGGATCTGTCAGAGAGGCCAAATACTGGCTCCGGCAGGTGAAGGGGTTTTTAAAAGAGGCATGGATCGCGGGGTCAAGGATTTAATTCTCACCGCTGTTATAAAGCATTGCGTCGCACCTTCCTTGGAATATGCTGTTCCAGTTCTGGGCCTTAGTTTAATAGGAAAAGATGTAATGGTGCTAGAGAGAGTGCCAAACGAGAGCAACCAAACTTATGAAGGGGAGGAATGGGAATCTTAGTATGAGGAGAGTGTTAGTAGAATTGAACTTATTAGTCTTGAGAAAAGGACGGTCTTCAGGGGGGACATGTTTGAAATTTATATAAAATATATAAATGTCCTACAAAAAAGTTTTCGGGAAAAAAAATTATGTTCAAGCAAGCCACTCAAAAGAAAGGGGACATTCCCTTCGACTAGAGAAAAAAGGAATTCAAATCACAGAGGAGAAGAGCGTGTCTTCACTGTAAGAACTGTGAATCTGCGGTGAAATAGCTGCCTTGAGGAGCTGGTTCACAGCAGGAAAGGAAAACAGTAGAGAGTTTCAGAAATAGGTTAGATACCTACCTCGAAAGTAAAGAATATTTCATGGTATGGCTATAGACCATTGATAAAACTTCTGGATTCTGAGCGGTTGGAGCTTGGGGTCAGAGATTGGGTCTTCCCTGGAGAGATTGGTTCTTGCCTTTTGGGTTTCCAGGGCATTAACCAGTGGTGAGGCTCGGGACTCAAAATCCTTGTTGTCTCCCTTCCATCACCCACTTTTTCCCCACCCTTGGTTGAACAATCTTAGATGGACTACATGTATTTTTTCAACCGTACTAACTATGTAACTATGTAACTCTGGTAGACCAGATTGGAGCTGCAATTACACATACACAAACAGATGGAAGAAAAGATTATCTTGTTCCAGTACTCCCCCCTCCCCCACCCCCCAAAATATCCAGAGAGAATTTTCCAAATAGCAGTTGAAAGACTCTGGGGCAGATTTATGAATTCCATCTAACACTAAGACAGTGGAAAAATGAGAAATGCTTGAGAAAGGAAAGTAATCATTCCGAAACGTCGCGCTGCTGCAGGCAGCAGTCACGCTGCAATCAACCCATCCGATATCAGCTTTTTTAGCGTCTCAAGTACCTACATAAGAAAATAATGGCACTTTATCTATTGAAAATGAACCTCTGCATGTCAGTTAAGTACTGCCAACATTTTATTATGTGTTATGCATTGGCCTATAGGTTGTTTGCTCGCTTTGCACTTTGTTATGCATCCTTTAGAAATAAGATTTTCTAAAAGTAAAGAATTACAAATTATCCAGCCTAGTGTGTGTTTATGTGGTAAATTCTGCAGGGATGAGTTGTGTCTGAGAGAAGTTGCCATGGAGTGGATGAAGAAAAAAAACGTAAAAAAAAAACTCATGAGAGAAGAGAACGACTCATCAAAGAAGAGAATGACTCATCAGATAAGATGTCTTCTGTGAGTCCTTAGATCTCAGGGGTTATGTTATTTCTGTGTTGGATCAGTGCTGTATTCATTATCATGTGATGTGTCCTGATGACAAACATGTGTGTGAGACAGACAGCTGTAAGACAGTTAGATTGATGTTGGAGACAGACAGGTGTAAGACAGACATATATAAGACTTATTTGGTATTGCGTACTGCACAATACAGTTCTGCTTTGCACACTGTATTATGTGGTAAAATGCACAAATTTATATCCGAGAATCCTAAAAATTAATAGGTGATATTTTCAGGTACAGTAGCCCAGTGGTCCATCGCCCCACCAGTCCAACACTGCATATACCATTATCATGTTTTGGGCCAAGTCCTCCTTTAAAAGCTAAAAAGAAAACCCAAAGAACTTTATACATTTTTTTTTATATCTAAGGAAGGACTTGTTCCAAAACAAGTTGTTTTCCTAAACACTCAAAGTTTTTTTCACCTGCAAACTAGTGAACTCTTTCTGGATACTCTTGGAGGGGCAGCGCCCGAAGAAGAAACTTTTTTACTTCCACCATTCTTTGAATGTAAGATGAATCGATGTAGTGAGACAACCTCTTGAACACAGACATGTTAAGTAGGAAAGGTGGAAGAGGGATACATATAATTCAGACTTTATGTCACCAGGGAATCTGAGCACATGGAAGAGGACAATGGGAAAAATTATACATCAAAGAAATCTTGGCCATAATCCATGTTTTCCATAATTAATTTATGAGATTATGGGCCAGGAACCCAGTAACTCCTCCTGTCTGGTTCACAAGAATTTTAAAATCGGCCCAAATTATAAATCTGTCACATTCATATTTGGTATGCCTGGGTTGATAAATTCATAGGTGGGAACTTGGTGTTCATGATAGCCCGCTCATTAGAAGGTACTAGAAGAGTTATTGAATGAAGTCTGAAAATTATTTGACTTTTCTTAGTGTCCCCTGCATCTAATTGGTCATCTCCTCTGTGACCTAAGCAGGAGGAAGGACGGGGGGGATTTTGGTGTTTCCATAAAACTCCTTGAAGGTCAGAGAGCATTGTCAGATCCAGGACCAGATCCCGAACCACCAATTGTAGTTCTGCCCATGTCTTCAGCTGCACTCCTCAGCCAGATTTTTTAGCCGATCTAATTGGAAAAAGGTCTTCTTTCCATTAATTTATTCTTGTGTTCATTACTGTTCTGAACGTTTATGTATGTTTGAATTTTTTTAATTTGTGTAACTAAGCACTGTACCTTATTATTAAAGCTTAAACCTTTAATAGTTTTGCCTTGCTGCTTTAATGAACCCAGAATATCTCTGTATAGTTTAAGTGCCTGTGGGTACACGTGACCGGTAGTGTATGGTTCTTTCTTAAAAGGTGGTGGTCTGTGTGTTGTTGGATATGTGGACAATGTGGGGGTACGTGTAGTGCTCATAGGGTAGGCTGAGGGAGAACCGAGTGTGAGCGGTGGTTGAGTAATGCATCTCACCCCCAAGCTGCACAGAAGGAAGTATGGCCTGAGTGTGTAACTGAGATGGATTGTGTCATAGAGACCCCTCTGTATGTGGTTTACCCTTCCCACTGGCACACAGGCAGTAGGATCAAGAAAGCGAGACAGGAGCAGAATTTTTAATGCATGTATATTAGAAAGTTGTGCTTTTTCCTATTATATACATAAAAAATAAAAAACTATATAAATTGGACAACCCCTTTAGCTTAAAGTGTGTACAATCCCGCTGCTTTTAACAAAGCAAGAATCACTCACTACTTTCTCTAGAACCTGCAAATTCAGAACTGTTAAAGAGAACCTGTCACACAGTTTTTGCCCCCCTGGCTGAAGATAGAACAAGCTCGTGTCAGACCTGCTGTTTCCAGCGCTGTCTCTTATTCCGTAAGATGCTGGAGTTTTCGTGTATTTAATGCTCAAATCTGCAGTTTTCAGCCAGAAGAGTCATTCGAAGAGTCCTTCAGAGTGTCAATTTTTTTCAAACCCGGCCAATCGGAGGCTAGCCCCGCCCACCTCAACTGACAAACCTATTACTTTGAATAGGTAGAAACATGTGAATAACTGTCAGTGGGCGGAGCTAGCTTTTGGTGGGTGGGGCTAACACCTACTCATGAATAAGATTTAAGGGGTAAATGCTCTAAAACTGCTGCATCTTTCAGAATAAGGGGCACAGTGCTGGGAACAGCAGGTCTGACACTAGCTTGTGCTGCTCTCAGCAAGGGGGGCACAACGTATGTGACAGGTTCCCTTTAAGCATATTAAAATTTAGACTTATTCTGTTAAAACTAATTTCCTAATATTTCCCAATTTCCATACCCAACATACTAAGAAGCAGTCAAATTGATATATGTCTACTAAAGTTTTTTTTCCAGATAGACATTTACAAAAATATTCTATGTAATAAACTGGTAAGTTTTTGAAGATACAGGTGGTTGAAAAAGGAATAAACCTGTCACTTCTCACCACTTTTGATTTATTATGCTTCACATAGATTCTGGATTTCAATACGTTTTTGGAGAGCTAACATTTGAAAGTTTCTTAAATTCTTAAAAAACTGAAAAGCAGGTGCAAGCTACTATTTCCACTGACTATAGATTTGGAAAAGGTTGTGAGAAGAAACTTTAGCCCTTTGCCCCAGTTACAGCAGAGTTCCAAACCATGTGGCTGATGAATAACTTCTTTAGGACACGGTAAAGCTAGGTAGGAGTTTTATCACACAGGAGAGCAGGGGTGGAAGACTCTGGCATCAATAAAAGAGATTGGAAGGAGTGTTTTGACACATATGATGCTATGAAATAGATTCAAAGCCAATGTAGAATCTAAATACAATCCAATATCAGCAGCACAATACTAGCACTAAAAACAATCAAAAAGAACATAGGAATTTTTGCTACTTTGAATACATAGAAATTTTTTAGGTTCTTAGTTTACAGTTCTGATCAAAACTGTGTAAGCCCACCTGCCAATCGACAAGGTGACCTTAATACAGGTGGGAACCTACGCTACATATTAGCTATCTTGGTGCCTGTTCAGACCTCCACATTTCAGGGAGAGTAGATTCCAGCTACAAGGTACTCTGCATTGATTTAAAAAACCTGTGCAGGTAGGCGGAGTGCAAAAAAATAAAGAAAATAAAGAATGAGCAGCCACTCTCCCATTCAAATAGTCTAGAAAACAATATTTGGTCTGCACATCCAAAAACAAATTTTTTTAAAAAATATAAGCATAAGTACACACTGGTGTGGCAGTAACGTACAAATACAATCCAATATCAGCAGCACACTTACTAGCACTAAAAAAACTATCAAAAAGAACATAGAAATTTTTGGAAAAGCATTTCTGCTACTTTGAATACATGAAAAATGTTGCGGTTCTTAGTTTACATTTTTCATCAAAACTGTGTAAAGCCACCTGCCAATCGCCTTGTCGAGGTCTGAACATGCACCAAGAGAGATAATATATAGTGTAGGTTCCCACCTGCATTGAGGTCGCCTTGTCGATTGGCAAAAATGTAAACTAAGAACCTCCAAATTTTCCATGCATTCAAAGTAGCTGAAATGCTTTTCCAAAAATTTCTATGTTCTTTTTGATTGTTTTTAGTGCCAGTAGTGTGCTGATGATATTGGATTGTATTTGTAAGTTACTGCCACATCAACATGAACCTATGCTTATTTTATTCAAAAAACCTTTTTTTAATAAGACCAAATATTGTTTTCCGATGTTTGTAGGGGGGAAGTTGTGCCCACTCTATTTTTTTTGACTCCCCACCTGCCGGTTTTTAACCCTTACCCCGGGCAGTTTTGGTTCTCGAAGAGCCCCTTTTTTGAAATCTTTATGTGTATTTTATGTGAGAAAAATTTTTTTGAACTTTAACCTACCCATGTTTTCAGGACTGTTTTTCTGCACATTGTGCTTTAAGTAGTGTTTGTTGGTAAAAAATGCTTCTTTATTTGTAAAAAATTAAAAAGAATCGTTAAAAATTAGAAAATTTACCAATTTTAAACTTCACAAATTTCTGAAAAGTAAGACAGTGTTATTCCATCAAAAAAGTTTATAACTGCATTACCATATGTTGCTGTAGTTTGGCTCATTTTTTTAAAATGTTTTTTTTTTTTTTTTACGACATTAGGGGCTTAAAATTTAGTAGAATTTTAAAATTTCCAACAAAATTTTAAATATACATTTTTGGGCCAGCCCGTTCTAACGTGACTTTTATTAAATGTATGTTAGATACCCCATAAATTCCCTTTCTAAGAAATACACCCTTAAATTTAAAAACCGCATTTAGGAAGTTTTTTAAAACCATTAGGTTTTTCACGGGAAATTTAAAAGCAAAGTGGAAGTGAAATTTAAAAATTTTCTCTTTTTTTTCAATTTTAATTTTTTTAATTTTTCCCAAAAGAATACGGTAAATGTGATCAGGGAAAATGAACTTAATATTGTTTCCCCCAGATTCTCCCTTTTTCAGAGTTTCCCATATGGGGCCCTAGTGAATTTTTTGGCTCAACCCAGCCAAAGAATGGAGGGCCCCCCTGGATCTCGGTCTCTTTTTCTTACGATTTATTTGGGGCCATTTCAGGTTTGAGAACCCAAAAGGTGCTAAAATTAATAAATCCCCTAAAAATCCCCCAATTGGAAATACACCCTTAAGGAATATACCCAGGGGTGTAGTGAGATATCGACCCAAAAGGGTGTAAAAAATTTTTTTAGGTTAGGCTGGAAAAAAAAAAAATTTTTTTTTTTTTTCCAATTAATTTTCCCAATTCGGACCTCTAACCCTTTGTAAGCCAGGTTGCTGGCAAAAAATTTTGGGGGTCAAAATTTGCGTTTTAAATTGTGATTTTCCCTTTCTAAAGTGTCACCTGCTGCAGAGGTGTCACAAGGGGGCCTTATTTGTTTGTTCTATGAGTTGGGGGACGAGCCAAGTAGTTGGCTTGGGATCCCTTTACTAAGCAGTATTTGCTTAGATAAAAGGCCCCCCTGTTAATATGTGGTGCCCCACCAGACTTGATATAAAAAGGGGTTTTTCCCCTCTTTCGAAGCAAAAAGGGTTAAATGATGATTTTTGAGATAAGGTTTTTAAAATTTAGTGGTTAGAGGTTAAGAGTTAGATAAAATAAAAGTTATTTTTGGGTTTTAACAGTAGAAAAATATGGTTTAAGTTTGCCAGGGCAAAATAGTAAAATAGTGACCTTCCAGAAGTCACCCCATTTTGGATTCAGCAGCCTCATAGTCTATTAGGGGTTTGTATTGTAATTTTGGGTGCACGGGTGTTCCAAAGTTTTTTTTGTTTGTTTGGGGCTTGAAAATGAGGGGAAAACGCAATTCCGCCTTTTTTTTGGGCTTAAATTTTTACAGGTTCCCCGTGCATTTAAAAAATGACGGAATTTTCTAGGGGGGTCGGTAAAATTTGCAATGTATAGATTTTTATGTTTTTTTTATGTTTTTTTACTTTTAACAATAAAAAATAGGTCTATAAAAAAATTGCGTTTTTATGTTGTTTGTTCTGATAGCCTTAACGTTTCAGTTTTTGTTACGAAGCTGATTATGGGTTGTTTTTTGTGGGATGAGTTGCGTTTTTTTAGTCCTTTATGAGGGCATATGTTTTGATCATTTTTTTTAAAGGTTTTTGTGGGCATTTGAACAATATACAGCTTTCCCTGGTAGTGTTTTTTTTTTTTTTTTTTTTAACAACGGTCACCGTGCGTTTTAAGACATACTAGTATTATCAGCAGGTCGATACGATTACAGCGATACCAAATTTGTATATTTTTTTTATGTCTTACTGCTTTTACACAAAAAAACCCCTTTATTAAAAAGGAAAACCTTTTTTCCCGCCATAGTTGAAGGCCCTAACTTTTTTATTTTTTGTTAGGAGCTGTGTGGGGCTTGTTTTTTTGGGGGGGAAATTGAGTTTTTATTGGTATATTTTTGGGGGGGCAAGACTTTTTTATCAGTTTTAAATCCCTTTTTTGGAAGGAGGGTGAAGAAAATACTGCAATCTAGTGTGTTTTTTTTTTTTTTTTTAACAGCGCCCCGTGCGTATCCATACCAGTTAGCTTTACTCTCTGGTTGTCGATTCGGGATACCCATTTCTTTTTTTTTTTTAATTTTTAAGCACTTTAAAAATTTTTAAAAAAAAGGTTTTTATTGTGTTAAATAAAAATTATGCATCCCCGTCTTTGAGAGCCATAATTTTTATTTTTCCGTATACAGGACGTGTGGATTTTTTTTTTTTTTGGGGGTGAAATGAAGTTTTAAAATTGGGACACTTTGGCGTTTATAGGAGTTTTTGATGGGTTTTTATTCCATTTTATGTGCCAGGATGTACAAAAATCGCAATTCGTGATGTTTTTGTTTTTTACGGGTTTTAACCCTACGGGTTAATTAACGTGCAGATTTATAGGGCGGGTCGTTAAAACGCCCGGGGTACCAAATATGGGTACCTTATTTATTTTTGATCTTTTTTTGGGGCGATTTTTGGGTTTGTAAAAGGGGAAAAGGGCAGGGCGTGTTTTTATTTTATTTTTTTGTGTTTGTGTTTTACTTTTTTTCACTTTTGAATTTTTACTTTTTTTCACTTTTTTTTTCTTTTTCTTCTAACAGCAAAACTCAGATTTGGGCCCGTGCACAGTATAGTACTGTGTATGTTTGCCATAACAATACCCGTCCCCCCCCAAAAGCTTTTCGGGCTGGTGACGTCACAGTGACCCGGAAGTGCCGTTCACTTCCGAACCATCAGGGGGATCGGGGGCCCCATACAGTGCGGGGGAGCCGCGGGGGGGCGGAGGGGAGTCATCCCCCTGCCTGGGCTTATTAGCAGTCAGACGGCTGCGAAACCCCGCGGCGGAGTCACTCGGCTTCGGCAAAGGGGAAATTTCCGCTGGTCCCCTGTTGCGATCGGTGCGGCCGCCCAAGCCCCGCGGATCGCCAGGACGTATGCATACGTCCTTTGTGGGAAAGGGGTTAAAACAATGCGGGAAAACCCTTTTAGCTGGAAAATTTTCTCCCGAATGTGGAAGTCTGAAGAGGCACCAAGAGAGATAATAAGTAGCATAGGTTCCCACCTGTATTGAGGACGCCTTGTCGATTGGCAGGTGGGCTTACACAGTTTTGATCAAAAATGTAAACTAAGAACCTCGAAGTTTTCCATGTATTCAAAGAAGCAGAAATGCTTTTCCAAACATTCCTATGTTCTTTTAGTGCTAGTAATGAGCTGCTGCTATTGGATTGTATTTGGGTGCTACTGCCACACCAGTGTGCACCTATGCTCAATTTTTTTTCAAAATTTTTTGGGGATGTGCAGACCAAATATTGTTTTCTATAATGTAGAATCTAAAAACTTAGAAAAGGAATGGTTTGGCACAAAGGAGAGCTGAAGAAAAAGTTGTCACGTTGCAAGTTTAGTTTGGTACAAAAAAGAGCTGGTTGAGGCTAAATCATGATCTGTGACAATCACCTACGGTGAATGGTAAATCCTGTCATCTATGCTGTACAGTGATATCTCAACGTCCATGGATCAGGTACAATTTTTTAACTTACAATGGTTTTCTGGGACATTTATGTTGAGTGTGGTTTGAAGATACAATGTCCCAGGCACTGATCCGGCCAATTATCATGAAGATTTGACCCTGCATTAATGAGGTGTAGCACTGATCTACTGGTCTAGTAATGCCTCTCTACTGTAAAGCATGGTAGTACATGTCCTGTATTGCTTTTAAATGTGTCGGGATGAGCAACTTCTTTGGGCACCAGGTGAGGACCCCATTACATTGTGTACTTGCTTTATCTTATTAAAGGGGTTTTTCCCCAATCTCATTTCATACCTCCTGGCTCCAGCTCTTCAGCTGTGTGTGCTCAGAAGGAGGCGTGTGTGATTTGTTTGAATTGCATATCATGTGACCCAGCAGGATGACATCCCCAGGCCTTTCCTCTCTCTAGTCAAAGAAAGGTCTGTTTATGTAAAGCATTGTGAGTAGCTGAGAGGTGAAGTTTTTGCCTCCAGGCACAAGGGTCCTAGGTTCAAATTCCTGCAGGAACCAAACCTGTGTTTTTGTTTTTTTTCCTCTTTAAGGCCTCGTTCACACGGCTTATTTTGCCGCGGATTGGCGCCTTTACTGGCGCCGGATTTGCGCGGGCATTTACGGCGCCAATCCGTCGCAGTAATTACGGGTAATTCACTGCTTCTTTTAGAGAACAGTGGATTCCGTCGCTCCTTCCGCTCAGCGAATCGCCGGGCGGGGGTAAGTGACTGCACTTTTATCCAGGCGCAATACGCGCCGTAGATAATGCAATGTCTATGGGGCCGGGGAGCGGCGCCCCCGCCGCGCTCCGGGCCCCGCCCCCGTCCCGCCCCTTATTCACGGCAGATTTGTGAGCCGGATTGCGCTCACAAATCCGTCGGGAATAAGCCGTGTGAACACGGCCTATCACTGCACAGACCTCATTGAGGTTTCCTTTTTATTTATTTGCACTGTTTGACAAATTACTAAGGAGTACAGAGGACGGGAGTAGAATGACAGCACCTGGGGTTTGAACACTCAGTAGCTGCCTGAGAGGAGATGTCTGAGAATGTCTGACCAGGACTGAGGAGCTTTCAGCCCTGGTCGTATCCCCTGGAGACAAGCTGTAAATGGATTACTAAAGGAGCAGCTAAAACAAAAACGGTGCAGAATTTTTAATAATAAGGAATGGTGAAAAGGTTTGTTATTTCATTTGCAAGCTTCACACGTTTACTTCGTGGCAAAACCCGTTTATATATCCACATAATTTTCTTTAATCATCATTTTGCATTATATTGGTGACATTTTGAGCTTCTGAACTAATTACCAGTTTTCCATAGAGTTATTGTCTCAACATACAATAGTCTTCCTGGAACCAATTAATATAGTATGTTGAAGGATCACTGTATATAGTTGTCACCCGTCACTGTATTCCTGCCTGTGATGATAATGCAGAGACTGCTGAGAAGTCATCACCACAGAAAAGGAAGTATCAGTCCGTGGCCTGAGGGATATCTACAATTATTCAGTATAATAACATGGTATGATAAACTATACATATACATCTTCAGCTGAAAATATTTATTTAAATGTAATTTATTAACATTTTTGCCGGTATATTCATACTCCACTGACCACGCTATTTGTGTGCCACCAACCCTTACCTTTTGGTATGACCCTGATTTTGCAAGAACAGCACCAGACTTACCCCTTTGCTTGTCCGACTATACTTTCTTCCTGTACTGCATTTGGATGTAGGTTGTTTTTTTGGAAGAATACAACAAGGATAGCGACCTAGGAGTTCCCTGCACTTATGCCAGACCCCACTTGCGTCCCAGATAAGCCATGAAACTTGTGTCCTGAGCCTGCTCTATACTCTTCCTCCTAACATCATAACATACATGTATCAAATGTCAGGGAGAGTTAATATTCTTTACTGTGATCTTTTCTCACTTTCAAAAATAAATAAATTTATAACTAAAGGGGTTTTCTCATCAGGCTCTTCACAAACAGCTTCAAGCTCCCACTTCCTGGTCAGGATGTGGGTGGCTCTATAGCAGTGACTAGCTGAACCGGATAGTGCAACGTTTCAGCTCATACTGAGCCTTTCTCGAGCCTGTCCAGCTGTCTGGATCTATTTTGGAGGCTACGTTTGACCCGTGGACTGGGTCTTCTGACTTGCACTCATATTCAAGAATCTCCTGTGCTGCTTACTTCGTTTACTGTTAGCTGAACCTGATAGACGTACATTGGTGATGGAGAGGTTTCAGCAACAGGACTCAAGGCTACAGGACTCTAAGGAATTAAAGGTTGGTAGTAACAAATCTAAACAAGCTCCTTTGCTGCTGATAAGACACAGCAGGGAGGGATATCACAATCTAGCCACTACTAGAACAGAGAGGTGGTCAGTAACTTAGGGAAGATTGTGTACACAAGCAGCAGAAAAAAAAAAACGACTCCAGCTCTGAAAGGAAGCAAAATCTGAACAACAATGTATTTGGTAATAATCTTTATATACCTATGTTTAAAGCTAATCAAGGAGATAGGAGTAACCCCTTGAATCTTTAGTAGAAAAGGTAACCTGTATCTGTTTGCCATTCCCCAATAACCAAATGAACCGGATTTCTGATATCTTTGTCTTCTAAGCATTCTCTGTTTGATATATGGTGTAACCTGCTCCCAGATTTGCTTCATAGCTGGCATTCCCATTACAAATGGATAAAACCTGCCTCAGGTATCTAGCCCTTGGGAATTTAACTACTATCCTTTTTACTGGATCTCTTTAACATCATTTGAGTGAGATAAACGAAAATGCAATAAATTCATATTAATTAAGAAAATTCACACAGACCTTCTGCTGGGCTCACTGCTGCAGGTAGACTTCCCCAATCAATAGTTTGGGATGGGCACGGGTGAGGAGAAAAAAATGCCTCAATGCCATGATCCTATAAAGATGAAATATTATGGTAAATAACAAGGAAAATAATTATCATTGTAGTGATACATAAATGAACACATCTTTAGGTTGTTCTAGATTGTAAAATCACAGCAAGTAGAAGACCTTTCTTAAAGGGGTTTTACCACAATGTAATGTTGACGCGGGATCCTCCAAAATGGGTATTTAATCACTTTTCTAAATATATGTGATTACAAAAAGTGAAGACTCTGAGAGCTACAGCATTGCTCAGTCCCCCTTAGTTTCCTGAAAGTTTACATTAGACACGACCAGAGGAGCTGACAGGCCACGCTTGCGTGAAACACTTCTTACCTGATGACAGGGAAAATGAATGAGCTTCAAGGGGCTGGGGAGAAAGTGCAGTGTATGAGCCTGTGTCTTGCTGTATAGAGAATCAACTGTTGTAAAGTTATTATTTAAGTTAAGTTTTGAGACGCTCCCTTATTCCTCACTCCTTGCTCACCCCCTCCCTCTCTCCACTGCAGCCTTCATGACTCAGCATGATTTGTTTATATTCTACTCCCATGCTGATAAGGAGGTAAGTAACTCAGTCCTGGCAAAACCCCTTTAAGTTATAAGTGGGACTACCCTCAGCCCACAAATACAAAAACCTCCCTTAAAACTTAACTTTTAATATTATTTGTTGATCTAAAATTTTCTAAGAAAACAAGAACATCCAATATACTATACACTGCGTGAGCAAAGTACGGTAAGTAACTTACCAATATGGTCATGTTCACACTTGCGTTCCTTGGTTGGAGACTTTAGCAACATTTATGGTCTGAATCATACACTTATGCCTCACCATATGTGGGACACTGGTTTAATGACGTTTTCTTACATATGTGATCATTTTTATACACTACGGATAATTTCGACTGAAAAATTGGATAAAAAACCCCTGTGTTTGGAAAAGAGTAGGAGTTGTGTTTAAAGCTTTTCGGGATGGTAGATCTGCTTTTAAGGGACAGCCATAGGGGAAAAGTGAGAAATGACTGTCTAGGAGTCTAGAAATTAACCTCTTAGACACTTTTTAAATTCAAGAGAGGACCAAAAATATTGTCGTAGTCTCCAACCTAGATGCCTACGTGTGAATGGGACCACATTGGTAAATTAGTTTCTTTGCTCATGCAATTTATACTATGAGTGGCTTTTTTTGTTCAATTTTGTACATTCTCTTCCGGTCCGCGGCCCCGGGATACACCTGATACCGACCGCCCGTTGACTTTTGTCTACAAACTGTGCAGCTGCTCCGCTAGATAGAAAGAAGGGGCGGCTCATTGCCATCCGTGCTTTCTCTATTATTGTAGTTACGGAGCTCAGTGAGGGCCGTATGTACACATCGGGGACGCAGGGGGTGTGATGCAGCAGTCTGGGTCATGCCGAACGCCAACTGCTGGAGGCAGCGTCTCTGCAGGGGATTGGGAAAGGCGAGTAACTTTTTTTTTTTTTCAACTAACACGGCTGTTTACCTATAATGGCTCCAGGAAGCATATATCTATAATGGCTTAAGGGGGCATATACCTATAACGGCTACAGGAGGCATATACCTATAACGGCTACAGGAGGCATATACCTATAACGGCTACAGGAGGCATATATCTATAATGGCTACAGGGGGCATATACTTATAACGGCTGCAGGGGGCATATACCTATAAAGGCTACCTTGGGTATATACCTATAATGACTACAGGGGATATACTGTATATCTATAATGACAGAGATGATTATATATGTGTATTATATATGTATAATGCGGACCCACAGAGCTGATCAATATTACTGCAGAATAATTGTCAGCTCTGTGGGTCAGCAATATTAATATAATAGTGACCCACAGAGCTGACAATCAGTGTACAGTTATAAAATACTTGTTATCTCATACTATTCTCCTAAACTACACAGTATACAGTTTATTGTGGTTTTTTTGTGTGTGTGTGATTCTAAACATCCAAACCCCTCCATAACCCCGCCCCTAATAACCATGCCTTTATAACCCCTCCCCCACTGGGCTGTGAAAAAATTGTCTTGTATAAAATCGGTCCCCGGTGGAAAAAAGGTTGGGGGCCACTGTTCTAGATTAATCACTACATGACATACAATCTGTCAGGGAGCTCAAAGAATCTATAGCAATTCCTTTTAGGCATGGTAAATAAAGCAATATAAATAGCGTATGACCTTACTTGTATGATACTTTTTAACCCCTTACTGCCGGAGCCAGTTTTGGCCTCTCTGACAGAGTCCCATTTTTTAAATCTGACACGGGTCACTTTATGTGAGAATAACTTTTTGACACTTTTACCTATCCAAGTGATTCAGAGACTGTTTTCTCGTGACACATTGTGCTTTAAATTAGTAAGAAATTTTGTTCCAAAAAGTCCTTGTTTATTTGTGAAAAGTATCAAAGTATCGTGAAAAATTAGAAAAATTTACCATTTTCAAACTCCAAAAATTTCCACATGTAAGACAGATAGTTATTCCACTCAAAATAGCTTAGAACTAGCATCTACCATATGTCTACTGTAGCTTGGCATATTTTTTTTAAATGTCTTTGTGTGTTTTTATTGTGTAGAACAATATTTATGCATCGCTGTCTTCGGAGAGCCATAACTTTTTTATTTTTCCATATGCAGAGACGCGTAAGGACTTTTTTTGGCGGGATGAACTGACGTTTTAATTGGTACAACGTTGGCATTTATATGAGTTTTTGATCGCTTTTTATTCCATTTTATGTGCTGCGGGATGAACAAAAATGAACAAAATTCTTTAATTGTTGCTTTTTGGGGGTTTTTTTAGCAGCGTTCACTGTACGGGTTAATTAATGTGACATGTTTATAGGACAAGTCGATACGCACGCGGCGATACCAAATATGGGTACTTTATTTATTTTTGCTCTTTTTTGGGGCGATTGGCGGTTGTAAAGGCGTGTTTGTGTTTCACTTTTTTCACTTTATTTTTAATTTTTATACACTTTTTTCTTTTACTTTTTCCCATAGGAGATTTCAGATTCCTGTTACAAGGCAGGCCAGTACACAGGATTACAGCTGCCTGTCAGTCATCATGCCCATGCCGGGAGCAGGCAGTCGCCATGGCAACTGTCAGTCATCATGCCCATGCCGGGAGCAAGCAGCAGGAGCTCACTCTTAATTAATCGTCGGAGCTAAGGGGTTAAACACGCTCGCCCGGAGCTCACTCCGACCGTGGGTGATGTGGCATGAGGCCAGTGGTAATATACCGCTGGTCCCATGTCGCGATCGTGCGGGGCTCACTTGTAAGCCCACACGATCGTCAGGACGTATGCATATGTCCCATGTCGGGAAGGAGTTAAAGAAGCTTACCTATCTGGGTTTTTCTGGATCTCAGAGAACCAGGAGATGGCTGCGCTTGCACTGTTCTCCTCATTACAATTCCAAATACAGCTGCACTGGTTATGAGCTGGCCGCAGTGCCGGAAATAACCAGATGGGAAAACCCCTTCAAACCATATACAGTAGATGCCATTACTTTGAAGAATCCGGATGGAAGGAAAGCAGGAGTGCAAAGTAGTACTAAAATTAACTGTAAACTAAAGAATGCAAAATGTATATATTCAGTATAATTAGTAGTAATCAGCATAATTAGTGTTATAAATGCTGGAACTTCAACATTTACTAATGCAAGTTTTTTTTTTTTTTTTTAATTTAAAGTTTTATTAAACATTTTCTTCATAAAGCAAAGAAACATAAACATAACCTCAACGTTATTACTGAAACATGTCTGTATAACAAAGGTACTAATAAAACAAAGAATCGCAGTCACATCACATAATGAAATACAGTGATGACGACACGGTCAGCACAACGTGTCCTAGAATGAAGAAACCGAGGAACAGTTAATCGCATACATAGGCAGGGAGCACGTGGAGCCTCATAATCCAAATTGACACAGGTTGATAGAGACCTAGTCCCCAAGGCATTTCCCATGATAAGCAATAAATGCAAATATAAACACACGTATGCAAGGAGCATATGAGATTGTGAGAATAAAATCGGACTGCTTTGGAAAAGAAAACAGATAGAAAGAGAGGAAAGAAGAGAGAGGGGAAAAAAAAAGGGAGGAGGGGAGCCTCTACAGTCCATCGGACCCCGGGGGAGCAGCGAGGTGAAGTAGAAAAAGGGCCAGCAAATGAGGAGAAGACGATATACGCCAAGGGCAGGGACCCAACCCACAAAACAATTAGCCCGAGAGGGCCCTAAAAGGCTGGGATGATTGATAGAGGACCCAAGGGTTCCAGACGTGAGAAAATCTAATGGCATCCTCGGGAGAGCGAATTATCACTAATGCAAGTTTTGATAGAAGCAAGTGATTCATACTGCATCATAAGACATAAGACAAATGAATTTGGGCATGTATATTAAGGGGAATGTGTCATCAAAAAATGACTTATTGTTTAACTCACATTTTTATGTTAAACACATTTTGTAGGAATTTTTGGTTGTGTTTTTTTAATTTTCCATCACTTTCAGTATTTTTTAATAATTCTTATGTCCTGCAGTTCTCACTTTGGCCACTAGGCCTAATAATCGTCTGACACTTCCTGTTCTGTTTAGAGAGCTTTTCAGCAGTGTCTGCTCATTATTAGTAAAAGCAGGGTCACACTGAAAGGAGACACCATTGTGTACAGATAACACAGAATCCACCAGCTCCCCCTTTTTCCCTCCCTTCACAGTGAAAACTCTCCTATAGATGTCTATGGGACAGAATCTGTCTTAAGAATCCTATGGGCATGAAGCTGCTGTAAAGTATCTCTCTGACTGCTGTTAAAGCAGTGCAAGCAAGAATGTCTTCCCCACAATCATATATAGACGACTGAATTGAGAAACCTACAATCAGGAAATAAAACCGACTGAGAGGAAAAGCATATGGATCAGGGTCTTGATTTAATAAGTAAAAAAAATAAATTGGCGCATATTCCCCTTAAGATGCTGCGAGATTTAATGAATAAAAGTTATTTTTCAATGATGGGTACTCTTTCAAGGTATTCCTACTTAATCATTACTTCTCTTACAAAGGTCCCATTGTTTCTCTAGTTTCAGACAATTTGGAATGAATTCCTGTATGAATGTCATAGTGAATTTTTCTAAATACGTCCATGCCGATGAATATCTGTATCTATGAAACTGACTCCGCAGAGAATTCAGCACATAAAAATGCAAGTTTATTTAGTTCCCATAAAAAACACAAAATAAGTAAAAACCAAGATCCTGAGGCAACAATGTGTTCCTATTACTACGCGTTTCAAACCTCACAGAAATAGGTCTCTTAGTCGCAGCCTAAGGTGGAACAGGAAACAGCAGTACAAAAACATGGTTGAAAAGCAAACTCCTAACAAGAATCTTCCACCCCAAAATGTGTCGATTATCTTAATTCCGATGATGATAATCTTATTTTTACATACAGTTGAAACCAGAAGTTTACATGCACTATATAAAAAGACACACATGTATGTTTGTCTCAATACTTGACATGACATCAGAATAAACCTTACCTGTTTTATGTCAATTAGGATTACCAAAATTATTTATATTTGCTAAATGCCAGAATAATGAGAGAGAGAATTTTTTAAGGCATTTTGTTGCTAAAAATAAGTTTTTTCACGGATTTTGATGCTAAAATACGGTGGTTATGGATTTTCGTAGTAAAATACTTTTTTACGGATTGTGCCGCTAAAATACTTTTTTTTACGGATTTGTGCCGCTAAAATACTTTTTTTTACGGATTTTGGTGCTAATAAAGTTATCTTGCTTATGTCGCTAAAATACTTTTTTTTTTTTTTTATACGAATTTTGGCACTCAAGTAAATTTTTTTACGGATTACCGTTCAAAAGTTTGAGGTCACTTAGAAATTTCCTTAATTTTGAAAGAAAAGCACAGTTTTTTAAATGTAGCTAACATTAAATGAATCAGATATACACTCTATATATTGTTAATGTGGTAAATGACTATTCTAGCTGCAAACATCTGATTGTTAATGCAATATCTACATAGGTGTATAGAGGCTCATTTCCAACAACCATCTCTCCAGTGTTCTAATGGTACATTGTGTTTGCTAACTGTGTAAGAAAGCTATTGGATATTTTGAAAACCCTTGAGCACAGCTGAAAACAGTTTTGCTGATTAGAGAAGCTATAAAACTGACCTTCCTTTGAGCTAGTTGAGAATCTGGAGCATTACATTTGTTGGTTCATTTAAACTAGCAAAATGGCCAGAAAAAGAGAAATTTCATGTGAAACTCGACAATCTATTCTTGTTCTGAGAGATGAAGGCTATTCCATGCGAGAAATTGCCAAGAAACTGAAGATTTCCTACAACGCTGTGCACTACTCCCTTCAGAAGGAGAGCACAAACAGGCTCTAACCAGAGTAGAAAGAGAAGTGGGAGGCCCCACTGCACAACTGAGCAACAAGACAAGTACATCAGAGTCTCTAGTTTGAGAAATCGACGCCTCACCAGGTCCTCAACTGGCAGCTTCATTAAATAGTACCCGCAAAACGCCAGGGTCAACGTCTACAGTGAAGAGGCAACTCCGGGATGCTGGCCTTCAGGGCAGAGTGGCAAAGAAAAAGACTTATCTGAGACTGGCTAAGAAAAGGAAAAGATTAATATGGGAACAGACATTGGACAGAAGAAAATTGGAGAAAAGTGTTATGGACAGACGAATCGAAGTTTGAGGTGTTTGGATCACACAGAACAACATTTGTGAGACACAGAACAACTGAGAAGATGCTGGAAGATGCCTGACGCCCTCTGTCAAGCATGGTGGGGGTAATGTGATGGTCTGGGGTTGCTTTGGTGTTGGTAAAGTGGGAGATTTGTACAAGGTAAAAGGGATTTTGAATAAGGAAGGCTATCACTGCATTTTGCAGCGCCATGCCATACCCTGTGGGGGCCGCTTGATTGGAGCCAATTTCATCCTGCAACAGGACAATGACCCAAAGCCACCTCCAAATTATACAAGAACTATTTAGGGAAGAAGCAGGCAGCTGGTATTCTATCTGGAATGGAGTGGCAGCGCAGTCACCAGATCTCAACCCCATTGAGCTGTTGTGGGAGCAGCTTGTCCGTATGGTACGCAAGAAGTGCCCATCAAGGCAATCCAACTTGTGGGAGGGGCTTCTGGAAGCATGGGGTAAAATTTCTCCAGATTACCTCAGCAAATTAACAGCTAGAATGCCAAAGGTCTGCAATGCTGGAATTGCTGCAAAGGGAGCATTCTCTGACGAAAGCAAAGTTTGAAGTAGAAAATTATTATTTCAAATAAAAATCATTGTTTCTAATCTTGTCTTTGTCTGGACTATATTTCTATTCATTTTGCTACTCTTTTGATAAATTATAGTATGAGTTTTCAGGGTAAACACAAAATTGTCTGGGTGACCCCCAAAGTTTTGAACGGTAGTGTATGTTATCTCACTTTTGCTGCTAAAAATCCGTCTTTTCATGGATTTTTCTGCTAATAAATTTATCTATAAAATCAGTGGGAAAAAATTATTTTAGCACCAAAATCCATAAAAAATACGGACTTTTGCGCTACAATCCGTAAAAACACGGATTTATGGCGACAAAAGTGAGAAAACTTTATCAGCGCCAAAATCCGTAAAAAAACGGATTTCTGCGGCAAAATATGGAAAACATTTTAGCGCCAAAATCTGTAAAAAAACAGATTTTTAGCGACAAAAACTAGATAACTTTATTAGCGCCAAAATCTATAAAAATACGTATTTTAGCGCCAAAATCCGTAAAAAATGTATGTTTGGCAACTAAAGCAAGATAACTTTAATAGCGCCAAAATCTGCTAAAAAAAGTATTTTAGCGTCAAAATCCATTAAAGTATTTTAGTGCCAAAATCGGTAGAAAAACGTATTTTTAGCGGAAGAAGTGAGATAACTTTATTAGCGCCAAAATCTGGCAAGAAAAGGATTTAAGCACAGAAATCCGTAAAAAAAAACCAAACAGATTCTAGCGCCAAAATCCGTAAAAAAAAGGGATTTTTATCGTCAGAAGCGAGATAACTTTATTAGCAAAAAAATTGTGAATTGGGCAAAAGCCGTTAGCGACCAAAGCATGATCACTTTATTAAGAACGGTACGAACTAGGACACATCAGACACTTGTATGCAGAACTGAAAAAAAGTATAAACTTTGTTAACACCCACTATAGGTGGGACTTCAATGCCGTGGGTGGGTTTTCAATGGAAAAATGCCGCAAAAACGCGACACAAAACGTCCGCCGCTTTACATAGACTCCAATAGTAAACTTTCTGCCCTGCTCTGGCGTTTTTTTCCAACAGGCTGTAAAAGACGACCAGCAAATAAAACGAGCAGAAAAAGGACGTTCAGTGGAGACAGCTATAGAAGTAGAAAATGAAAAACGCTGAAAAAACTGATGTTTTTCTGTGCAGTGGAGACACAGCCTAACTCTGCAAATGAAGCAAAATTTGAACAGGTATATTTGATAGTGTAATAGGATGTAAATTATATAATGTGTCTTATTAGATGTGATATAGAAATATGTATTGATACATATATTGATATATAGATTGTATGCAGTCTTTTATATCAATGTGTGTCTGCTGCGTGTGAGGACAGCTGTCATGTCATTATGGTCTATTTCTGCTCACAGTGTTTGACCTTGGTGATCCCTGCTTTGCCATTCAGTAGTTCAAAAGATGATTAGATTCTTTTAACCCCACCATACTGATCATAGCTGATACTATTACATAATGCACAACTATTCTCATACCCTCCCATGTATGGATGGTCAGATAATTCTGAAGTCTCTGGTAATGCTGACTATACCACTTAGACATAAGGGATACTATGTTTGGGCATCCTGAGCGTTAAGGGAGACAGCTCTTACTAGGATAAAAAGGCTTCATGTGCCATTGAGAGCTAGCTTCGGCTGGGGCATGGTATTGCGCCCAGCACCCCTTGATGTGTCATCAGACGAATTGGGGGCACATTTGGTACCGAGGGGCTCCCCTTTTCACCTTGTACAAACTATGCATCGATAACATCTGTAACTGCAGCTGAGTATCATTCTATTTATATTTATGTAATAAACCTTTCATTTTTTATATATTCCGCCTGATTGTAATTAATTTCTTGACCGCCAATCAATCACCCGTTTAAATAGTAATGTTTATTTACCTTTGCCTACATGTTTAAAGGGGTTGTCTCACTACAAAGAATAGCTTTCAAAATGTAGGGAACACTAAATGAAGACATTTTCCAGATACATTGCTTTGTTCATCTTTTTTTTGTTAAGGAACTACAAATGATTTTATCACCTCCCTGGCTCTTTCTGTTCCCCCAGTGACCAGTCTGTTTACTCCTTTTCCCCTGCTGTTTGTTCTATGTGATAGCAGGGAGTGAGAGTGTGTTATCTGATCTTTCAGACAAAAGCTTGTATGCTAATTACAGAGAGTCTGACCAGGAAGTGACAGGATGCCTCTATGAAACTCTGAGGGGAGACAACCCCTTTAAAGCTAATCAGTGAGATAGGAATACCCCTTTAATGATAAGGCTATGTAAAGGGAATGAATAAATTGTAAACTCCATATAAGAAGAAAAGCTGAAAAAATATGTAACACATTTAAACATCATAGAATATTACACTTAAAAAAAAAAATACAAAAAACACACTATAAAACATGATGGTCAAATGCAGTCATCATAGTTTAACTATATTAAATGAATGAGAAGGTTTTTATAGTCCTTACCTCCAGGCTATGGCAGTTCCACTATCTCTTTTATCATCAGATCCCTATTATACAGCCAATTTATCTAAAATTCATATTTACATTTTCTATTATAATATTTATTTTATTGTCTTTTAAGTTTCAGCCAAAAAGTACAAGGACTAGAGAGCAAGGAATGCAGGCAGCACATTGCTTCTATTAGCCACTGCCCGGAGTCTGTTATTTAACAAAACAAAGAAATACAACTTCTGAATATACCCGGTTCACAGATCACTGCCGATTCCAAAAACTTCTTTCAAAAGACGACTCTACCTATGCAAGCCGTGCGATTTCTCCACAATAGCGACAAGATGACGGTAACTGAGAGTCCTATTGTGCGCTGACGGTACCTGTAGATCTAACACTGCACTGCGGCTTTCCTCATACACTGAAGTTACCACATAGATGTGAACAGGACATACGCTGATGGCAGATTTCTGACAATTACTAGAGATCCACTGCTGTCAGCTTCCGTTTAAAAAGCATCTATGAGGCAAATTAGAAAACTACACCCCAAAACAAATAACGGACTGGGAATCCTCACAATAAATCATGCCAGTATTTCCAACATACTCAAAGGCAAAACCACAGAAGCTGGAAAATACTTGACCTAAAATGTAACCGTTAACCCCTTAAGGACACTGGACGTATGAGTACGTCCCAGGGTCCATAAGGGGCTTTGCACCCCGCCCCCACCTGGGCTAATCGACACTAACACCCGGCCGTTACAGCGCGATTGGGCAGCGCCGCCCGACCGCACTGTTTAACCCTTCAGATGCCACGGCAAAGATGGCCGCGGTGTCTGAATGAATTAAGATCGGTGCCCCGCACCGATCTTGAGGGTGATTGACACCTCCGCAGCATAGCTGCAGCGATCCGACCCCGAGACATGGCAGCGGGGAGCCACTTCCAGGCCCGGACTGCCCCATTCAGGCGACTGCCATAACCGGGCATTTGCCCGGCGGGCCGCTGGGGTCCGGGCCGCAGGGCCGGCTCGGAGCGCCCGCCGAGGGGGGCGGTGTTTCGCCCCCAGCGGGCCCTGAGTGCCGGCGCACGCACAGGGGCCGCAATAGTCGCATATGCGACCTGACCCCTGTGCCAGGGGGCCGACAGGCCCCCTCGCTGCACGGCTGCATGGCCGGGTCACTGACCCAGCCATGCAGCCATCACGGCCGCCGCCTGCACCGCACGGTGCAAGCAGAAGCCGAGGCTGAACATCTGGGATCTACTGATCCCGTCTGTTCAGCTCCCAGGAGGCCGCGGGGCAGGCGCGCGATGTGATGACTTCATCGCGCGCCCGCTCCGCGGCCTGTACCAGGAAGCCAGCGGCCGCTCCGGAGCAGGTGAAGAGGAGGGGACAGCGGGTGAGTATTAGTTTTTTATTTTTTTCTAACCTACTTGCTTTCCCCTGGCTTTCCTATACCGTGGCCCCTTTTTTGGATGGGGAAAAAAAGTTTATATATGTGTGATCCTTTTTTGGGCTCTAAATTTTTAAAAAGTTTTAAACAGTAAAATACCCTCACAAATCCTTTATTTTATTGCCCCCCGTAAAAAACGCCTTTAATAACCATACACTTTTTAATGTGGTTTTGCCCAAATGGCCCTCATAAACTGTTTTAAAGGGAAAAAGGGTTTAAAAAAACGAAAAAAAGTATAAAAGTCCCCAAATTTCCCTCACAAATGGGGCTGTTTTTCAACACCCCTAAAAAAATGCCAAAAATGGCTGCCCAAACTTTGATGTTTTTTTTTCCCCTCAAAAACCCCAAAGGGGAAAAGGAAGGGTCATTTAAAAATTTTAAAAATAAGAAAACCAAACAAGAGGGGGGTTTTTAAAGTTGCCCTTTAAAGGAATGTGTCCAACCCCCCATCTTTTTAAAAACCTTGGGTTTTTTGGAAATTTTAAAACCCGCCGATTTTCTTGTCGAGAAAGTTTCAAACCCCGGATTTCTTTAGCAAATGCCCAACTAAATTTTACAAATTTTGGGCCCCCCGCTGGAAAGGGAGAGCCCTTTTGGGGGCTTTTTAAACTTTCAACACCCAAAAAATACTTTCCCCGGGGTTCCTTTTTACCCCTGGCTGCCTATACCGTTTTCCTTATATCCGCCCCCCGGTACCCCATACCCCCGGCTGGCCCCAAAACCGTCCCCATAACCTTTCCCCCGGCCTACCCCAAACCCGGGTGCCCCAAACCGTTCCCCTATAAAAACTGCCCCCGGCACCTATACCCTGGTGCCAATTTCCCGGGGCTTATATACTGGGCCCCGGGGTACCTTTTACCCTGGTTGCCTATTTAACCCCGGGCCCCATAAACTGCCCCTGGCTTTTCCTATACCCTGGCTGCCTAAACCGTGCCCTATAAACGCCCCTGGCTACCTATACCCTGGGTTTCCAAACCCTTTCTGCCTATACCTAAAAATTTCCCCCCCCAAAAAAACGGGCCCCGGCTTCCTATAACCCCCCGGCCCAGCCCAAAATATCCTGCCCCCCAAACTACTGCCCCCGGGTACCTTTTACCCTCCCTAAAAACGGGCCCCGGGGAAACCCAAAACCCTGGCTGCCTAAACCCTCCCTAAAAACGGCCCCCCTGCCAAACCCAAACCCCTTTCTGCCCTAAAACCTATATCCCGCCCCTATATAAAGCCCCCTGGGGGGCCTAAACCCTGGCTGCCTATACCTATACCTCCCCTAATAAAAAAATTGGGCCCCCGGCTGCCTTTTTACCCTGCCCTGGAAACCAATATCCTTTTCCCCTAAATACGCCCCCGGGGTTGCCCATACCCTGCCCTTTTATACCTATAAAACTGCCCCCTTGGGGCCCCCATTGGGGCCCCGCCCTATAAAACTGCCCCTGGCTGCCTAAACCCTTCCCTTTGGGTACCTATATCCTGCCCTGGCTAAACCCATACCCGGGCCGCCTTTTAAAAACGGGTGCCTATACCCTCCCTGGAAAACCCATGTTCCCTTTCCCCCATATAATTAACCCCTGGCTGCCCCATACCGGCCCCGGTTGCCTATTCCCTGCCGTGGGTACCTAAAAACCCGCCCCTTTCTGCCTTTAAAACTTTTTCCCCGGCGCCCATACATTGGGCCCCCCGGGGGCCTAAACCCTTCCCCTGGGGTTTCCCCATAACCTGCCCCCGGGTGCCTTAACCTGCCCCTGGTTTGGGCCCAACCCCTGCCCCTGGTTTTTTCCCCATATTTCGGGCCCCGGGGCCTATACCCGGGCCCCGGGGTGCCTATAAAAGCCCCTTCAAAACCCTTTACCTGCCCTGGGGTGGGCCAAAAACTGGCCCCCGCCTTCATGTAAACTGGCCCCGGGCCCCCCCTATAAGTTTTGGTTTTCCCGCCTGCCCAAAATACCGGGCCCCCGCTTTTCCTATAATACCGGGGCCCTTTTCTGCCCCATAAGGGGGCCCCGCCTCCCTGTAATTGTCCCCCCCATCCCGCGTACTGTTCCCCTGTCGCCCTACATCGGCCCTGGCCCCAACACATACTGGCCCGCCCCGTCTAATTTGGGGGGAAAACCTATTTTACAAAAGCCACCCTTTTCTGACCCTTTTTTTTAATTTTTTAATTTTTTTTGGTCTAACAAACCCCTTTTTGGGGAAATTTGAAGAAAATTCTAAAAAAGGAAAAGGGGCCTAAGATTCAAATTGGGGGTTTTAAAATTCTACAAGGGGGCAAATAGTTACCCCTAGGAAAAAGGACACTGCCCCTGCGTGTTTCTTTGGGCCGGTAAAAAAGAAATGGAAGGGAACAACAAGGGAAAGGGTTTTTTGGGCCCCGAAAGCAGAAGAAAAAGGAGAAGAGAACAACTCCCAACCCGAGAGGACCGGTTTTTCCGTTTTGGGTCCCCCGGGTGCAGGGGTCAAATTTTTAAATTTTTTATCAGTGCTTTTAATTCCCCTGTGAAAGGTTTTAAACCCACTACTGGGGGTTTTTAAATTGGGTTTGGGGTTTTAAAATTTTTGCTTGGGGTTGTGGGAAATGGGCCCCGGGGTGGGTTGTTTACTGATTGGGACACCTGACTGTGAAAGAGGGTTTTCTCTTTCACCACTTTCCCTTTCTTTCTTGTTTAAGGGGGCTTTCACAAAGGGGGCCCCCTTTTGGTTTTCATTTTTTTTTATGCGTTTTTTTTTTTTGGCAGAAAAAGGAAAATCATAAAACCCCTCACCCCCTTTCCCAATTTTTGCCTTCATTTTCCAAAATAAACTTGGCCCCCTTTAAAAATTATTTCCCTCCGCTGGACCCCCTTTGGGGTTTTTCCCCCCCGGGTTGGTTTTTGGGCCAGAAAATTTTTACAGCAAAATTAAAAATGCTCTGCCTGGGTTTTCAAAAAAAACGCCACCCAAAAAAAAAAAAAAAGCACCCAAAAAAGCTTTTTTGAAAGGGGACCTTTTAGGCCCATGTTTTACACGGCTTAAAATGGACGAATTACGCCCTTATTTTCCCTCCGGGAATTTTACGTCCCTAAATAAAGCCTAAAAATTTAAAGGTCAGGGGATTTTTCAATTTTATTGCAATTTTAAAAATTCGTCTCCTTGTTCACACGGGAAAACGTATTTTACATGTTCCCCCAAAATTTCGCTGCGTTTTTTTCCCCAGCGTAATTACGATCCAAAATTTAAGTCCCCCCGGTCCAATTTTTTGACCTATTTTTACGAGAAATTTCGCCTTCTATCCCCCAAAGAAAAAAAAAAGGGGAACCCTATTTTTGCATGAAAAAAACAAGACCCACCCTTTTTGTCCCCTTAAAATTTGCAGCGGGAATTTTAAAGCTGCAAAAACCCCTTTCAGGGGATCCCAAAAAGATGGGCACAGTCCCCCCAGCCAAGACCTTCTTTTTTGGTTAAAAAAATTTTTGGGGAGGGACTTTTTGCCTTTTTTCGGAAAATTTTTGGGAAAAAAACAAAATTTAGGAAAAAAAGCCATTTTATGAAAAAAATAGGCAAGCAGCAGAAAAGAAAAAAGCACATTTTCCCCCGGGAAAAATTTCGCCATACCAAAAACCTGGGGGGCTAAATGTGGCCCGCCCTCCAAAATTTGGAGGGAAATTTTTAATCAAAATGGAGCCCTTAAAAGGGTTTCAAAACATGGGCAAAAAAATGCAGGGGGTAAAAAAATAAAACCCGCAATTATACCGGTTTGAGCCCCTTTTGGTGCATGGAAGGAAAAGGGGGAAAAAGGGGGGGCCCAGCAGGCCCGGCAGGCCACAATTTTTTTTATGCCTATTTTTTTGCAATTTTTAGTTTGGGAAATTGGGAAAGTGGAGTAAAAAACAAAGAAATGTAGAACAAAAATTTTTTTTAAATTTAAAAAGTTTTTAAAAAAATTTTTCATGTTTTTCCCACTGTGAATTTCTTTAATGGGTTTTAAAATTTTTTTTAAAATAATTGGGAAAAATTAAAACCCCCTTCCCGAATTTTGGGGGCCCTTAAAGCAAACGGCCCCCAAGCGGAAGTGACTTTTTCCCCAAATGGGACGTATGCAAACGCCCTTTGGCCGATCTGGCGGGGCCCTTTCGGCCGGGGCCCGCGCGCCTTTCGGGGCCCTGGAACCACGGTAAAATTTTCCGCCCGGCCCTTTATGCCCCATTTACCCCCGGCCGACGGCCCGGGGCCCCCCCCCCGCCGCGGGTTAAAAAAACCCTCTTAAAACCGCACCTGTCCAAAAGGCCCGATAAAGAAGCCGCAACCCGGAGGATAAGGGTCCCCCTTTTCCTTTCGAACGGCCCCCCCGGGAGCCGGGCCATTGGGGCCGCTCCCCCCCCTCTCCAAAAAACTCCCCCCCCGTTGCCCGTCCGAAAAGCATCCCGGGGGAGTCCCGGGGGACGTCACCATGCCCCCCCAATTCAATTTGGGGCATGGTGACACTAGTTTGCCATGGGGGCCAAAAGCACGCAAACGCTTTTTGGGACAGATCGCGGGGCCTTTTAAACACAAACTAAAAGAATTTGCTTTTTCCCCCGAGGGGTTTGCCCTTTTACAAATCCCCCACTTTGGGGGAAAAATTAAAAAAATAATTTTAAAAGAAAAAAAAAAAAAAAAAAAAGTAAAAAAAGTAAGAAAAAACAAAAAAAAAAAATAAAATTTTAAACACAACACCAGGGCCCTTTTTCCCCCTTTTTCAAACCCAATTCCCCCCCAAAAAAAAATCAAAAATAAATAAAGTACCCCCTTAAATTTGGGAAACCCGGGGTTTCCTTTAAAGTTTCCCCCCAAAAAAACTTTTCACGGTTGGGGGAACGGGCCCTAAAAAACAAAAACAAAAAAAAGCACAGAATTTTCGATTTTTTGTGATTCCCCCGCCCGGGAAAATTTAAAAAGGGGAAAAAAAAAGGGGATAAAAAAATCTAAAACCCCCAAAGAAGGGACCAAAATTAAAAAAAAGTCAGTTCATCCCGCAAAAAAAAAATTTAATTTCACGTCTTTTTATACGGAAAAAATAAAAAAGTTAGGGGTCCCCAGAAACAGCGAAGCAAAAAATTTAAATTTTAAACCAAAAATAAAAAAACTTTTTTTTTTTTTTTTAAAAATGCTTTTCCAAAAATTAAAAAAAAAATAATAAATAGGGTTCCCCCTAAAACGTTTTAAAAAACCCTGAAAGTAAAGCAAAATGGGCATGGAAACGCAACCGTTTGGGGGGCGTGAAAAAAAAAATAAAAAAACACTACCCAGGAAAGCAGAAAAACTTTTACCCGCCAACCCCCAAAAACCGGGTTAAAAATTTTAAAAAAAAATTTTGGGTCCCCCCAAAAATGATAACCCAATAAAAAAAAGTCAAAAACCCTTTCCCCCAAAAAAAAAAGCCCCTAAAACAGCTCCGTAAAACAGGAAAAAAAAAAAAAGCTATGGCCTTTTCAGGGCAAAGGGGATGCAAAAACTTTTTTTTTCCCTTTTTGAAAAAAAGGGTTTTTTAATTTTTTGTAAAAACAGGAAAAAAATTAAAAAAAAAAAACCCCAAATTGGTTTTTGCTTGAAAACGAACGACCTGGCCCAGTAATACTAGCAAAGTCAGCTATACTGCCAAAGGTTAAAAAAAAAAAAAAACCCCCTGTTAAAAAAAAAAATAAAAAACACAAACCCGGAATGGGCTGAAATTTTTTTCAAAAAGGCCCCCACAAAAACCCTTTTCTAAAAAAATGATCAAAGCGGCAAAAATGCCCCCCCATAAAAGGTACTAAAAAAAAACCTTCCCAAAACCCTCCCAAAAAAAAAAAGCCCTTTAACACTCCGTTAAAAACAGAAAACTGAAAATGTTTGGGGGTCCCAAAAAAGGACAAAATAAAAAACGCAATTTTTTTTTTAGAAACCCATTTCTATTTTTATTAAAAAGTAAAAAAAAAAAAAAAAAACAAAATAAAATCTATATCATTGCAAAATTTTTAACCCACCCCCAAAAGTAAAGAAATCCTGTCATTGAAAAATGGCACGGTTTAAACCCCCTGGTTTAAAAATTTAACCCCCAAAAAAAAATGGCGGAAAATGGGGTTTTCCCCTCATTTTCCCTACCCCCAAAGCAAAAAAAAAAAAATTTTTGGGAACCCCCTTTGCAAACCCCAAAAAAAAACAATTTCACCCCTAGATTTTAAAATCTAAAGAAGGGTTTCTGAACCAAAAATTTTTGGGGACTTTTCGAAGGGTTTCCACCTGTTTCTGGAATTTTTTTGGGGGGTTTTTTTTAAAAAAGCGAAAAGGCCCCCCCCCAAAAACTGCGTTCCCAAAAAAACCAAGTAACACCCCCCCCTTATACCCCGCCATGCCCCCCAAACAGCAAAGGTTTTAAAAACCCACATTTTTTGGGTTTTGGGCCGGAAAAATTGGAAAAAAATTTTTGTAACAAGGGTTTTTGGGTTTTTTTTTTTACCAGGATGCCTTGGGAAAAATTTAAAAAAATTTTCCCGCTAAAATTTTCAGATTATTGAAAAAAATGTTTTTTTTTTAAAAATTTTTACAGCCTAAAGCCCAAAAATTTTTTTGGGCACACCTTTTGGGTCATATGCCACTAAAACCCCTTTTATAAATTTCCTTTAAAGGGGGAAGTTTTTCCAATTTGGGGGGATTTTTTAGGGGGATTTTTTAATTTTTTGCAAACCTTTTGGGTTTTCCCCCAAAACTGAAAATGGCCCCCCAAATAAAAAACGTTAAAAAAATTAGGAACCCCCCCAAAACCATTAAAGGGCTTCCTTTTCCCAATTTTGGGGGTTTTCGGTTGAGCCAAAAATGCCCCCCGGGCCACATAAGGGAAAAATCCTGAAAACGGCCCAAAAAAGGGGGAAACCCAAAAATAAATTTGCATTTCCCCCCATCACAAATTTTCCGTATTCTTTGGAAAATAATCATAAAAATTTTAAAATCTTTTTAAAAAAAAAAAATTTTGAAAAAATTTTACTTCCCCCTTTTGCTTTAATTCCTTTTGGGAAACAACCCTTTAAAAAGGGGTTTTAAAAAACTTCCTAAAAGCGGTTTTTTTTTTAAAACTTTAAGGGTTTTAGTTTCTTTGATGAGGCATTTATGGGGGGAATCTAAACCCTACATTTAATTTAAAATCAAAGTTAGAACCCGGACGGTTCCCCAAAAAATTTTTTCCTTTGCAAATTTTGCTGAAAATTTTAAAATTAACCTTTAAATAAAAAAAAATTTTTATGCCCAAATAATGTTTTGTAAAAAAAAAAAAGAACCCTTTTAAAAAAAAAAACCAAACAAAAGCAACATATTTTAAAAATGCTATTTTTAAAAAATTTTTTTTTGAGTGGGAAAAAACTATTTTGTCTTACAAAGCAGGGAAAAATTTTTTAAGTTTAAAATTTTGGGAAATTTTTCAAAATTTTCAAGAAAATTTTTTTATTTTTCACAAAAAAAACAAACAATTTTTTTGGGCCAAAATTTTCTTACTATCTTAAATTATTAAAAAGTGCACGAAAAAACAATCCTCTGAAAACACCCTGGATAGGTTTTAAAATTTCAAAAAAATTATTCCCCACATAAAAATGACACAAAAGACAGATTTTCCCAAAAAAGGGGCCTGCCCGAGATGCCAAAACTGGGCCCCCGGGGGGAAAGGGGTTTTAAAAAAAGGGAAATGTAAAGTAAAAGTGGGATGGTTTAAATAGTGAAAAATCATTTACTTTTAAAGGAAATTTTTTTTTGAAGTGTGGGGTGTCATTTTTTTTTTACGTTCCCTTTTGCCATATGTTTTGGTTGCAATTTTTCATTAAATTTTTTTAAAAAAACAAAACATATTGGAAACCCCTACTTTTTTTAAGTGCAGTTTAATTTTTTTTTTATAAAGTGAAAAAAGCCAAAGGGGAATTTTTAGTAAACCCTTTAAAAATCAAAATATATTTTCATTTCCTGCCTTTAAAAAAAGCATATATCTTTTTTTTAAAGCCCGCCCAGTAATGCCCAAATGGTTTTTGAAAAATGTAAAAAAAAAAAGAAAAAAAATATACTGCAAAACATGTTTTTTTAAAAATTTTAAAAATTTTTATTTAAAGTTTTTGCCCTTTTTGATAAAATTTCAAATAATAAATTTTAACATATTTGCAAATTCCCCACAAAAACAAAAAAACTTGGGTTTGTGGGGTGTGGGGGGAAGTTTTCCCCCCCGCCTTTTCCAAAAAATTTTAAAAATAAAGGTTAAAGTAAAAATTACAAAGCATAAATTTCCCTAAAGCTAGAAAACATGACAAAATTTTTTTCTTTAAAGGGCCCCAAAAATGGCCCCTTGGGAAAATACCCCCCAGCACAAGTCCCAAAATTTTTTCAAGTGCTTACGCGAAGGTTTTTTAAAAAAACGACTTTTTTTCAAAAAAAAAAATTTTTTTTTCAATTTTATTGTTTTTTAAAAAAATTTAAACAGTAAATTTTAAAAGTAATAAAAAAATTTGAAAGACCCCTCCCCCTCCGGAAAAAAAGGGAGGATCGTTTTTCGGGAAAACCAAAGTCCCCCCTTTTGGAGAAGACAGCAACAGGGCCCGGGGTTTTGGGAATAACTTCAATATCTTCAATAAACTTAATAACCCTTTAAAGAAAAATATGGGGGCTTTATGGTTTTTACTTTGAAAAAAAACAACTGTTTTTTAAAATTGGTTTGGCTTTGCGAAATACGCCCACTGAAATTTTCGGACCCCAAAAAACGCGTGCAACCCGGTGCAATAATTACCATCCCCCAAAGCGTTTTTTTCGGTCCCCCAAAACCGGGGGGGACCCCCCGAACCCTAAATATGGACGTAAAATTTTTTTGGGCGAAATTTAAAACCCCGTTTAAATTACGTCCCCCTTTTTTAAACCGTTGAAACAAAACCTTATAGTTTTAATTTTTTTTTTAGAAAGTGGCGAGGTTCGAGAAAAAGGGAATTTTTGGGAAGCGGAAAATTGTATGTGGGCTGGGTGGGGAATTTTGTGCCAGGGTTTTTTTTATCCCCAGTCCCCCCCCCCTGCCCCCCTTCCGCCCCCAACCCGGAAAAATGGGGAAACCGCCCCTTTTGGGGGACAGTCCAAATGCAATTTGCCTAGCAAATGCATTAAAACCCGTATTTACCAAATCCCGGCCCCCCAAGGGGGTCAACAATATAAAGGGGGCCCAAAAGGTTTAAAATAAAAAAAAAAAAAAAGTTTTTTTCAGTACAAAAAAAAAAAATTAAAAAATTCCAAAACCACACCCCTTTCCCCCCTTTTAAAAAATAAAAACAATAAAATAAAAAAAAAGTTTTAAAAAAATTTTGGGATCGCGCTTCCCGAAAAAATAAAAACATTTATCCCCAAAGCTGAAAAAACCGTAGAAGAAAAAAAAATTTTTCCCCCAAAAGGGCCCAAAAATTTCTTTTTTTTTTTCATTTTTACGTCACTTAAAAAAAAATGGAATAAAAATTTTATTTTCCCAAAAAATCCCCCATGGGGATTTTTCCAAAAAATGCTAGCGAAAAAAAATACACTTTTGGGCCCGGGAAAAAATGCCCCCTCACCCGACGCCTTAAAGGGGTTTAGTACAAAAAAAATTAATTGGGCCCCCCACAAACTGGTGCCCGGGGGCGCAAAAAATTTTAAAAAAAGAAGAATTTTTGGGAAATTTTTTTTCGGTTTAACCAAAAAAATAACGGAAACCCTACATGTTTGGGGATTGCCGGGTGCGGGGAAACAAACCTGTAGAATAAAAGAAAACACATTGTATTTGACCGGGGAGATTCAACGCCCCCTAAAAAAAAAACCCCCCCCCCAAACATGGCCCAAAAAAACCTTTTTTTTTCCCAATTGGCCCCCCCTTGGGGGAAAATTTTTTTTGCTGTTTCCCCAAATATTATTTTAAAGTTTAGTTTAAATAAACCCCAAACCCAAAAGAAAAAACATCTTTTTTCCCGCAAAATAAAAGCCCCAAAATTTTTTTCCCTTGTTGGGAAAAAAAAAAAGTTAAAGGGGTCTGGGGGGGGCATGAGGGAAAAACAACTGTCAACAACAAAAAAAACGCCGGGGTCCCTTTTAAAGGGGTTAAAAAAATCTCTATTAAAATACACTTTTAAAAAAAACCCCATAACCCCAAAATTAATCCCTACCTAAAACCAAAACCCAAGGGGGATCCCCGCCCAAAAAAAAAAAAAAATGGGGAAACCCCCCTCGGAAAACCCATTTCCCACAAAAAAACCCCCATAGTAACACCCAAAAACTTCTTTAAAAAAATATATCAAAAAAAAATAGTAAAACACCTATTAAAATACCGACATCCCCCAACAAAAAGCCCCGGCTTTTTCGACCAAAATACATGATAAGGGGTGAAAATACACAAAAAAACCTTTTTCAATAAACACGATAATGGGCCTTAAAATAAATTTCCAAAAAAACCTAAACAAAATTTTCCCCTTTTTTTAATTTTATGGGGATTTTTGGGAATTACACAACTTGGAACAGAGACAAAAAAAAAAGCCCTTATAAAATTTTTTTTTAATTTAAAAATTAAGGAAAAAAAATCCTAAACTTTACCACAAAGACTTTAAATTTTCCAATTTTGTTAGCAACAACCTAAATTTTTTAACCCCCAAAAACAAAAAACCCAAAAGGGGGTTTTTCGTTTTTAAAAGAAAAAAAAAACCTTAAAAGTTGGGGGTTCCCCAAAAATTAAAAACCCAAAATTTAAACCCAAATTAAAACCCAACCCAAAAAAATACCCCCCCAACCCCCTAGTTAAAACCAACCCCCCTAAAAAAAAATTTGGGGGTTTTAAAATTTTATGGTTTTCCTTAACACTTTGAAAAATTTTTTTTTATATTTTGGCCCCGTTTTCTGCTACCACAAAGTTCAACTATGCAAAATGCAAATAAGGTTTTTTGGCAGATCCCTTTCCCCGGGCCCCTTTAGGGGAATAATTGGCGGTATATGTGTTTTTCTAAAACCCCGAGTGGGGCCCCTGGGGGGCTATTAAAACACTATTAATTCCCCAAACACTTAGGAACCCCCCCCCGACAAGGGCGACCCTGGGTTTAGATTCGTTCCCTGGCAAAAACCCTTAAACCCCCATAAGGCCCTAAAAAAATTCCCCAAGGGGGTTTTCCCCACATGGTTTTTTATAACAAAAGAAATTTTAAACCCGGGAAATAAACCGGGAAGGGGTTAGAAAACAATGAAAAAATCTCCTTTTCCCGAAGTTTGGTTGGGATAAATTCCCCTCAATTGTTTTAAACTTGGGCCCCCGGGTACTTTTTATCCAGGGGCCTATTGGGCCCCCCCCCCATCTATAAAGAAGGGGGGGGGTTATCATTTTAATGTATTGGTTTTAAGGCTCTACTCATTCAAATAAAAGTGGTTGGGGTTTTTGCTTTGGAAAATATTTTTTTTTTTAAAATTAAAGTAAAAGTTAAAGTTTTCATAATTTTTAAAAACCCCCCCTCTTGGGAAAGTTTTACACCCGCGCCAAAATTTGTTCTCTTCAATACAAACCCCCAAATTTCGCTTATTACGGCCCCCAATTCGTGCCACAATTTTCGTTAAAAACCATAGCTTTTTCATAGAGAACCCCTGGATAAAAACCTCTTCCCCCCCCCCAAAGCGAAAAATGCAATCGTATTTACGGGGGGGAGAAAAAGGGAAAAATGTCCCCAAATTTTCCCCGGCGAAAACCGCTGCGAGGAATGCATGTCCCCAGGGCCCCGGGGGCTGCAACCCTCCCCCCCCCTGCCCCCGGGAGTGCACGCCCAAAACCCTGTGGGCTCCCCCAAAACAACCCCCTTGTTTTGTTGGCCCCCCGGGACGCCCCTGTGAACAAAGCCTTAAAGTTCTTTACTAAATTGGGGGCTTGGGGCCTAAACTTGTTTTCCCCATGTGAATTCTAAAAAACATTTTCTCCTTTTTTAAAAAATTTTGGTTTTTCCTGGGGCCAGAAAAAAAATGACCCCTCCTTTTTTTCCCCCAAACCCCCTCCCGGGAAACCCCTTAGATTGGCTTCCCCTTTTAAAATTTTTTCTGCTCTTCCGAAACCCCAAGAAGGGGCAAAGCCCATTTTTTCACCCAGAGGGGGCAAAGGGCCCGGTTTTTTTTAGCTTTGTGAGGGAAAACCGGGGAAAGGAAAAAAAACCCAAGGCCTGCAAGGGTTTTTTTTAGCAACAGCATTGGGGGGAAACCCGGATTTAGCTCCACCACCCCCACCCCCCCCCCCACACACCCCACCACCCACCCCAAACCCCCCCCGATCCTGGCAATTTAAACCCTAAAATTTAATTTAACGGGAAAACCCCCCTTTTTAAATAAATTTTTTTTTAAAGAATTAATAGTATTAAAAGTTTTCGGGGCCCCGCATTGGGCCTTTGCCTTTTGCGAAAACACGGAAAAGGCTTCCCTTTTCCCGCAGCTTTCATCCCCAATTTTTTCTAACCTTTTTAGCAAAACACACAAAAAGTCCCCCTTTTTGGGTTCCCAGGAAAACCAGAAAACACTATTAATTTTTACTTTCCCCCCCCAAAGAAAGCCCCCGAGAAAAAAATACAAAAAATGGGACATTACTTATTCAAAAACACCCAAAAATTTTTTGGGGCTTTTCACAGCTCAATGGCGGGGAAAATAAACCTGACCCCCCCCCCGGGAAGGGCCCCGTTTGGGGCAAACCCCTGGCCCCCTTTTAAGCTAAATGGGAAAAAAAATTTAAAAAGGGGCAGCTAAATTTCTTAAAACCAAAAAAATCACAAACCCCCCTCAAAAAGGAAAAAAATTAAAAGAAAAAATGGGACAACAACTTTTACACCTTTTCACAAACCCCATGCAAAAAGCCAAAGGGAAAATGCAAAGGGGAGATTGCAAAGAATGCAAAAAACCCAAATTTAAAACCCAAAACCCCCCTCACACACTCTCACTGCATGGGGGGGGTTTGGGTTGATTGACACAAATTTCAATAATAAGGCAACCTTAACCCAAACCAAAATTTGTTACACCCATGTATTAAAAATTTGGGAAGGGTCCACACTTTTTTTAAGGTTTTTCCAACACAAAACACAGGGACCCCCCCCCCCCCAGGGACTGGTTGGGCAGAAAAAAAAAATATGACCCATACCTTGAAAAAAAGGAAAAAAATAAGAGGTATTTAGTTGCACTCCCCCGAGACCCCTAAAAAAGGGCCCCCTTCGCCTAAGGGTTATTTGGGGCCGACCTCTGCCTGTGCTTCTTTGGGGAATACTAGGATACGGGGACACCCGTTATTTCCCGGGAACCCCCTTTAGCTTCTACTGACTTTTCCTTTTTTTTCCCGCACCCTGGTTGACTTTTTATTTTAAACCTGACCTCACTAGAACCCACACCCCCCTGAAACCAAAACCCCGATTGGGCAAAAATTTTCCGGTTTTGGGCCCCCCTGGTTTCCCACAAATTTGGGCTCCCAACTTTACCGCAGGGGGGGTTTTAGGGGGCCCGCAGCAAAAAAACCAAAAATTTCCCCTACAGCAAAAAACCCAGAAAATTTTTTCCATTTTCCCAAAATCACCCTTTGGGGCCATGTACCCCGGGAAAAATAGCGGGTGGAATTTTTGTAAATAAAAAAATTTTTAGGGTTTTTTCCCAGGGACAAGAAGGGGGATGCAGTTTTTAAAACGGTTCACAACCTAGAAAACCCGGGGATCGCAAATTAAAAATTAAAAAATTTATTAAATAGGAAAAAAAAAAAGTATTAAAGTGCTTTTCCCCAAGCTTATTGGTCTTATAAAAAACAGCTTTTTTCAGTTTTCCATATGTCCCAAAACAAATTCCCCGATGCCCGCCCTTTTCCCCACCAACCAATGGGTTCTGTTTTTTAAAAAAAACCTTTTGGCTTCTAAAGCCTTTAAATTTTACAAATCCATAAGTTGGGCCCCGGGTTTCTTTTTTGGGGGCTGGGCAGGTTTCCTTTATTCAGTTTTTTGTATACTTCCGCAAAAATAGCTTGGGACCCCAAAAAAATCTTGGGCCTTTAAAAAGGGACCGAAACCCCTAGAGGGCAAAGTAAACCAATAAAAAAAAAAAATAAACGTATTTAAGCGGGTTTTTTTAAAAAAAAACCCGCTTTCCTATGGTGGGGGGTGGGACATGTTTTACAAACAAAATAACATGACAGCCCGATAAACATTTTGGGGCAATCCATTGTTTTCCCGGGAGATTTCAAAAATATTGGGGGTGATCTTTCTTTCCCGCTTGGTCAAGTTGGGCCCGGGGGCCTTTCCCAAAAAATGGGTTTCCCGGGTAATTTTTTTTCTTTTTTTTTCTTCTGTGTCTATTTTTACAAAGAAAGCTGGGGGAGTTCTTTTATGCGAAAATTCCCCCATGGGAAAGGGAAACGGAGAAAATGTGATATTTTGAAAACAGCGTCGCCTTTTTCACACCGGGACCTGGGGAAACCCCCCCATACCAGCCCAAATTTTTTAGAAGGGAAACCAAAGATCTTCCCTGGGGATACTTTTCTCAAGACAAACCCAAAACAAAGCAGGTTTTAAAAATTTTTTTTTTGCCTGGAGCCCAAAAAAACTTCCCCAACTTTTTGCAAAAATCCAAATAACAAAGGGTATCAAAAAAAGAAATATTATTAAACCTCAAACACAAAAGGGAAGGTTTTTTATGTATAATTTACCGCACACAAAACTTTTGATTTATGAATAAAAAGGGGAAGCAGAAATCCATTTAAAAAAAAAACAAAGAAAAAGGTTTGTATGGCTTTCAGTGCCTGCTCTGTGCTGCGAACTTATATTGTGAGAGTCAGATTTTTGCAGTCACACAGTGTCAAAAAATTTCACTGGGGTGCAGAATAAAAGTTTTCTTTCTCACTTTTATTCCTTGAAATGACTACTAGACTGAAACAAGGAGGGGTAAGGTTCATTTCTGCGTCAGAGGTTTTGTGAAAAATGGGGGGACAACAAATAAAACCCAATAACCCACTAAATCTTTTTTTGGTTTTATGTCCCTTGAGAACTGTTTTTGCTAAGCCTAACAAACCTTGAGTTTCGCTTGATTGTAAATCAAATAGGGTTTGTTTATTTCAAGAACTTTTTCATTATATACACTGTTAAATTCCACCTTCAATGAGTATGATCCTCGGGGTCCCCTCAAAAGATACTTTTTAACCACGAGAGACGGAGTCAAGGGAAACCTCCCATACTCACCAAGCTCGGCCCCAGGGACCCCCCCGAAAGTCAGGCAGGAAAACCTGGTCATCACTTGCCTAAGTCAGGGCAGCATAAAATATTGAGGACGGGCACGGGTTTCAAATCCGGATAGCAAAATACAAAAACAAGCGGGCACCCAAAGTACACCGGAAATATTGGAGGAAGTGATCATAAATGTCCAACCCCGTGATTTGTAATCATGGTCGGCCCCTTTTAAATGTCTGAGATCGGGGGGTGGGGGGGTGGTTGGGGGGGGGGGGGGGGGGGGGGGGGGGGGGGGGGGGGGGGGGGGCCCCTCACTACAAGGATTTTTTTTTTATATTAAAGATCTTTCAAAAACAAACCACTTTTGCAATAAATTCCCCCTTAACAGGTCCTCCATTTCCCAGAAAACCCCCTGTATAAACTGCTCAGCCCTTAGGTCCTTTTGCACAGACCTGTTTTAATTTCTGCTGATAGGCTCCCAGCACTGGGGGCTATAGCAACAGACCCGGCTTTTTACGCAGCCTAGGGGAAACCATAAACACACCTCTTAATTCAAAGTGAAACCCCAAAAAACAGGCTGAAGTTAGAAAAGAATTTTAATGTAAATAGAAAGCCCCTTTAAGGGGCATTTGGGGGGACCTGAAACCCTCAACAGTTTTTTTTCGTGTCTTTTTTATGGCTGTTTTTAACCTTTTTTATACGGGGGTAAAAATTTTAAAAATCAAAAAACGGGGTATTTATTAAACTATTTTGGGGGGTGCCGGAGGAAACCCCGTTTTTTTAAAGAAGGGCTGCAGTTTTGGGCCCAAATTTAATCCTCACGAGCACCCCCTTTTGGGGTACGAAACCCATTTCTATTTGGGGGGGTGAAATGATATAATTATTTGTGTTTTCAGTAGTCCCGTTTCACCAAACCCTTTAAGGGGGACGGGGAAAGCACGGCCGGCCAGAGACAGCAAGCAAGGCAGAGGGAGGAGCGGGGAAACCCGTGGAACCAAAACACAAGCGCCGTCAACCAATTTTCCCAGCGGGGGCCATGGGGCCCCAACCCCTTAAAAAACCCAAAGTATAAAAGGGAAAAAGGGATTTTAAAACCCCAAATTTGGGGGCCTGTCCCCATTGGGAAATTAAGGGGGGGGTTTTGGCCCCAAAGTAAAATTGACGGTGGGAAAAACTTTTCAAAGGGAAATTTAACCCCAAAAAAATTTTTCACCATTCTTTTTTTATTTGTAAAAATTTTGCCCTGTTTTTGTTTTAGCTGCTCCTTTAGTGATCCATTGTTTAAAGCTCGTCTCCAGGGGATACGACCAGGGCTGAGAACTTCTCACTCCTGGTCAGACATGCTCAGACATCACCTCTCATCTTAAGCAGCTACTGAGTGTTCAAACCCCAGGTGCCATCATTCTACTCCCGTCCTCTGTATTCCTTAGTAATTAGTCAAACACTGCAAATAAATAAAAAAGAAACCTCAATGAGGTTTGTGCATTGATAAAGAGGGAAAAAAAACAACACAGGTTTGGTTCCTGCAGGGGTTTGAACCTTGGACCCTTGTGCCTGGAGGCAAAGACTTTACCTCTCAGCTACTCACAGTGCTTTACATAAACAGACCTTTCTTTGACTAGAGAGAGGAAAGGCATGGTGATGCATCCTGCTGGGTCACATGATATGCAATTCAAAAAAATCACACATGTCCCTTTCTGAACACATAGAGCTGAAGAGCAGGATACAGGAGGTATGAAATGAGATTGTGGCAAAACCCATTTAAAGTCTAAATTTTAATTTAGTTAGGGTTCACATCTCCTCCAAAGATTTCGTTCTGAACCTCTGTTGCAAAGGTGAAAAACTGAAGCCCTGGGATCCGTTCACTATGGACACCAACGCCGCCCAACGTACCCTAATAATTACAAAGGGTCCGTCAGATGTCCGCTGTGGTGTCCGTAGTTGAGAATAGCTGCTGTGCTAATTTTTCCATCTCAACTATGGACACCACGGCGGAAACCTGACGGACCCATTGTAATTAATAGGGTTCATCGGGGGCTGCGGGTGTCCAGGCTTTATCTGCATATTTTTTCGAGTGAGGGGAAAAATAGAGAACCTGAAGGAAATCTGATTGTTATCTAAATTGCAAAAAAAAACGAACCCAATGACACACTAATAACAGCACATGGCTTTTATTAAGCATACAGAGTAAACATCCACAGTGCAAGAAGATTTTTTTTCCCAAAAAGTTTTTAAAAAGAAAAGGTGTTAACCCCTTAAATTTAACCCCAAAATGAGAAGATTTAAAGGGGGTTTGTCCTTTTGGAAAATTTTTAAAAAAAAATTTAAGGGAGCTGAATAGTTAAATAAAAAACTGTGTTTACCCAGTCCTCACCCCGGTTTTAAACGCGCCAATGTCTGCCCTTTTCCCATGCCCATAACGGTTACTACCTGGTCCCTGGCCCGGGCCCGAAACCCCTTTCAGCCCTTTTCCAGTTCCCTTTTTTTTTACTTCTTGGTCCCGGGCGTCAGAAAAATCACTGCTTTACAGGCCCCCGGATCGGTGGCAGGGGGTCAAGTGACATTTCCTAAATCACTGTCTGAAAACTGATTTCAAGCAATGCAAATGACATTAAGGGGAATCAGTTGTGCAGTGAACAGGGAAAACTTGGGGAAAACCTGCCAAATTTTTAAATTTTAGGGCCCCATCAGCCCAAGCCCTTTTGGGGGCCCCCCTTTCCGCAAACCCAGTTTCCCATGTTTTCTTGCAAGATACCAAACATTGGGGCCCCTATTTTTAAAATTTTGACCCGGTCCCGGGCCAGGGGGGTACTGGGCCCAATTTCTAACCCCGATGGGGGGACTTTTACACCATAGGGAACAAGACAGGGAAAATCATTTTTTATATTAGTACTCAGCACCATCATGAATTTTTTTGGGAAAAAAATTCCCCATTATATGGGTTGAACCCATTAAATCGATAATTTCCAAAAAAAGCAAACTGCAAATTTTGAATAAATTTTTCAAAAAATTTAACAGTGTTTAAAACCAAAACTCCTACCAAACCCACATAGGTGTTTTTACCCGGTTGATATAACTTATGTCCCCTTTTTGCAATACCCCATGGCCCTGATTTATTTTCCTTTTTTTATGGGGGTCCCTAATATTTTAGAGCCACCACAAAATTTTGTCACTACTATGGGGCGCCCCTACAAAGTTAGGGGGTTGAATTTTCCTTTTGGTAATTTAGAAACATCCATGTTTACCGGCACAAATTTCCCGTCCACTAAAACCGAAATTCTTATGAAAAAAGGAATGGGAAAAGTGAAGGTAGGGGCCCAAAGGGAAAAGGGGGGACGGAGGGTTATTTTTCATTAAACCCAATTTCGAACCCACGGGGGGCCCTTTAAAAGCTCAATGGCTGGACAATTTGGGGCTAAACCCAGTAGGCCGGCAAAAAACAAGCCCCTGTGCTTTTTCGGAAAGATTAAAAAAAGGGGCAGGGTAAAATTTTTGAGCAGTAGTTTCAACCCAAACCCCTCCCCCTAGGGAGCGTTTAAAGATTAAAAAAAAAATAACATTTTAAAAAAGTACCCTTTTACAGTAGTATGCAAGAAGCCCGAATATCAAAACAAAAAGGGGGGCTGCACAAAAAAGGGCTGTGGAGTCGGCCAAACCAAAAACCCAGACTCACCCGACTTCCTCAATTTTCCCCAAACCCCCACTCCTTTACTCCCCTCATACCGGCCATGTTTAAAATGATAACTTTTTTTGTAGTAAAAATTTGGGAACATCAGGGTGTTTTTCACCTTATGTTTTAAGTAATCAAGCTATTCAGGTAGGGAACAGTCACTACAACAAAAGATTTAAAAATGTTTTTGATCTTTTTTAAACACTTTGGGGTTTTAGAGTTGAAAAAAAAGTTTATTTGTTCCAAAGGGCCCTTCCTTTTCACCAAATTTTTGGGGGGAAAGGTAGAAGAGGGCCTGGGGCAGATTTTTTGGGCAATGAAATGCTTGAAAACCCGGTCCGAGCCCAAAGGGAAATTTAAAGGGAGTATTGAAAACCCCAAAGGGGGGATAAACTAAAAAATAAAAAAATTAAAAATTTTTTAAATTTTTTTTGGGCCCAAAAATGTTTTTTTCAAAGCAGTTTACAGTAAAAAAATCCGCAGAAACTAAGCAGTTTCCGAATTTCTTGCAAGTCAAAATTTATTAAAGATAAGGAAAGAAAGAATGTATATAAAAAATTTTTAAATACCCCAAAGTACAAAAACTGTTTGTGGATGGAGAGATATGGAGCCCGAAAAATCACAAGTTTTAAAAAAATTGTTACCCATTTGCTTGTTAGTGTAAAATTAATTTTTTTATTGGATATGACTTTTTTGAAAAACCAAAAAATGTAAATATGCAAAAACACTGCAGGGAAATTTTTTTGGGTTTTCTTAATTTTTTTGAGAAATAGTAATTTCCTTCCATCAGGTTCCCGCCCCTAGGGTGAACCCCAATTGAGCTCATTATTTCCAGGTAGGAAACGGCCTTTCTAAACTAAAATTGGGTTTTGGGGATAGCGGTGACCACAGGGACAATGATGTCTCTAACAATGTCAGGGTATAAAGGAATTGCCTCAGCCACAGTCAGTTTTGATGAATGGTTGAACTCTTCTACTTCTTTGAAAGCAGGTGAAAAAGTTTGTCATGGAAGCAGAATCTTTACCCCTGGGGCAGTGCTTTGCCTGCTCCATGTCATCAATTACACTCCTCATGTGATGGGCTGAAGATAGGGGAGAGCAGCACCGGGCCCGGAACCAATTCCTTTTGCTCTTACATGCATCGAATTAACTGGACCAACTTATTAAATATTGTGGGAGTCGGAGTTGGTCCATTTTATGACGACTACGAATCCTGCAAAATAGGCACCGACTCCACGACTCCGATTTCACAGCCCTGTGCACAAATGCAAAAATACAGATAAGACAACCACTCACACACCTTCTATGTACGAGGGGGGTGGTTGTTGGTATTATAAACTCATATAGATAAGGCAATATAAAGGGTGACAGTTATATCTCCAATATTTGGAAGATAAATTTATTAGTGGCAAAATCCGTAAAAATCCGTTTTTTTAGCAGCAAAAGCGAGATAACATTAGTAGCGCCAAAATCTGTAAAAAAAAACATATCTTAGCGCCAAAATCTGTGAAAAAAAAAACCCCTATTTTTAGCGACAAAAGCGAGATAACTTTATTAGCAGCAAAATCCGTAAAAAAGCGTATTATAGCGCCAAAATCCATAAAAAAGGACTTTAGGGCCAAAATTTGTAAAAATAAAAATAAAAATTTCGGCTACAAAAGCGAGATAATTTTATTAGCGCCAAAATCTGTGAAACGACTACAAGATTACATATAAATACAATAATGTGCTTTACATCCCTTTTGTAAGGTGGCGTTACATCCAATGGCTTAATTTATGCAGACATTAAAAACCAAACGTGAAGACAAGCAAAAAACCATGTGAAGAACACGCAAAAAAAACCGCAAATCGTGGCAAAAAACAGCAATTTTTTCCGCTGCTTTTGAAAAGCAGTGGACACAAAACTCCGTTTTGAGTAGTTGGTTTTCAGGTCGTTTTTTTTTGTCCACTGCAGTGTAGACATAGCCTTAGTGTTCTTTGTCTGCTGTACTGTATGTAGTGAGAAAATCAGATGACCCTATACAAGCAGCTATGCCCTCAGCTCCCCCTGCACAGTCGGTATCTCCCAACAGATTTATAAGGATCTCCTGAGTTACAAAGTGAAAGTAAAACTTGTTTCCCTGTAAAACTGAGGGAAACCCCCTGGATCGCTAATGACATGTATTTGAGAAAAGACTGATAATTTCATCTACTATCAATTTTAGGTGTTTGTGTGGAGGTGATGAGTACCTCTTTAAGAGTTCTTTTGAATTACGGAGAGAGGCGCAGTGATTGAGACATGTGATGCACTGGCGATAATCAATTGACATGACAACTGTTCTGGTTATTATGAGGCTTTTACTCTCCTCCTTAACAGCTGTTGCAGTACATACAGTGCATTCGTGTCCCAACACCCAGCAGCATCAGCATCCACACACGCAGCACACTAGGGGTCCTCCTCTTGCCCACCTCACTGCTCTACCTGACCGTTCTCAGTGGCTCCCTCCACTATGGCTTAGGCCTCCTGCTGAACTTCTCGCTGCACCCTGGATCAATGCCTTTCCTCCGGACACACTGACTCTACAGTGGGGACCTCTCCCCGGCCTCTCCCGAATTTTTTTCTCCCGAATTGCAGCTCTATCCAAGGACATGGCTTTCTACTCTTTCCGAATGACAGTCAATAACATCTTTCACCCCTCATGGCTACTGCAGCTCTGAGGGGCGCAGTCCTCTCTCTCCTGTCACTGTCTCCTCTCTTTTGACTGGCTCTCAACTGACAACTCTGTCACCAACTTCCCCCTCTGCACAAGCTGCCCTCCTTCTCAGCCCAGCTCCACCCTTCGAGCTTGCTAATCGGCTTTCCAGCTCCTCCTGACTCACAGTACACTACACAGACCCAAACCGCCTGCCTGAACTATTAACTGTTCCGCTGCCATAACCAGGTCACCCCACTCCCTGGTTTCCCATGGTAAGCCACTACTACAACCCAATACAAGTATAATCCCTTACAAGTGCAAAAAATACAGAAAAATAACCAAATATGGGGTATTAGTCGATACAATATCCACTATATTTCACACGCTAGCAAACCGCTTCAAGGGTACTCCTTTTTTGTGAGTCCCTACACTAAGCATTTACAGAAAAAAAGAAAAATGGGACATTATTTACTAAAAAACACAAACACAAGGCCATACTTACTGCTCAATGGCTGGAGGGTTACTTTACTCTACAACACGTATCTTTAACCTTAACTAAATGATCTTTATTTCTTGAATGACACAGCTGTATGACACCCTGCTTTTATGCTGGACAAATTGTATTACTTTCAACATAGTTTGAGGATACATAAATATAGCTGCGTAATTTATTTACATTTTTTGGGTTGTAAATATTAAAAAAAAAAACTGTTTTTCATAATTTCTAGTCCAAATTTTATACTATTTACATTTTACACTAATTAACCTGTTAAATTAAGAATGTTCTTTATAGCTAAAATATTTTTATTATATTATTTATTTTATTTTTTTGAGACTTTCTTATTTTATTAATCTTTTTTTCTTTTTTTATTTTATTAAGAGTTGACTATTTTATAACTGTATTTTAACCCCCTCTGGGTGCCGCAGCTGCACTGGGATTGGGGCTGTACTACACAGCCCTGATCTCAGAGCATCTCCTAGGCACCGGGGAGCGGGGGGAAACCCCTCCGCCACCGATTGTTTTAACCCTTTGATTCGGCGGTGCTTTTTACCGCAAAAACAATAAAGATTTTCCCCGGGCTCTTTTTTTGGGGGATCGGAAACCCCGGTGACCGACAGACCCCCGGGGAAGGGGCTGACAATCAGCCCTGGGGACCTAGAGTAGCCCCAGAGCTGTTTGTGTAGAAGCCAGTGACCAGGACACACTTTGGTGTCCGATCACTGCCTGTGTCAAAGTGAAAAAAGGGTTTTTAGAAGTATTAGCATATATATGTTAATAAATTACTAAGTTTTTAAAAAAAAAAAAGTAAAACATTTCTCCTTCATGGGATTTTAAAAAAAAAATTTTAAAATAATAAAAAGTGAAAAAAAATGAATAAAAAAAATGAATAAAAAAAAAAATAAAAAAAAAATATTTAATAAAAAATAATTGTGCATATATTACACACCAAAAAAAACAGGGTGGATAAAAATCTATTTTTTTTAAAAAAAAAAAATCGGATTTTTTTCAATAAACTTTTTTTGGGGAAAAAATTTTTACCATCCAAAGGTTTTTCCCCCAATGAGAAAAGTGATTTTTTTTAAACTCATAGAATAAAGGGCTGTTTATTTTAAAACATTCACAAGCCATGCTTTTCCAGAGGTTTCTGTAGGATTAGTGGGCATTTTCTCTCCATATTTCAAAAAGACGCTCCTTTATTCGCAGTTCCAAAATGAATTTGACTCCGCGAGGTCCCAGCCTCTTTTTGCAAGAAATGTTTACAACTGAACAGGTTGGAAAAAGACCTTAATCCATTGTTCTAAAAAACCTATGAATACAGAATAACCCCCTTCAGTCCAAGCCAAAGAAGTTAGAAATATTTTTTCTGATTGTTTGGAGTGGAATAGATCTGCACAACACAAGAAAATGGAATTAAGGTGAGGAGGGGGGAAGGGCAAGCAGCAGAAAATGAAAGTGAAACTTTGGCAAAATATGCAGCTACCCACAGACAGACAAGTCTGGATTTTTTTGTGTGACGATCTGAGGTTTTTTTTACATTCTTTCATTATAAGGCCCGCAGGCCCGTAAGAGAGCCCCATTTTGGGGAATATTTTTTTGAAGTCCTTCCCCCCCATCGGAAAGGGCAGGCTGGTGCAAAATGCAAAGATGCAAAAAGAGATGAAAGGCCCTGGTGGGGGGAAATGGGGAAACATCAGAGAAGTGCGGTAAATAAGAGCCCAAAAAGAAACACCTAAACCCCGGCAGGATTTCAGGTTGGTAAAATTTTTATTAAACCCTATTTCTAAAGACTAAAATTTGACGTGTGGAAAAATTATATTTTTTCTTATTACTGCATGTTATGTCATTTGCAAAGTCAGTTATGATGAAGAAAAAAAAAAATATTCCTTTTGGGGCGTGATGTGTTGTGTACAAAAAGCAGAAATTGTATAAACAATTTAAAAATAACAGCATTGACTTTTTTTTTTGGGGAAATTTTATGGATTCGGAAACTACCCCCCCCAAGATCCCCCATCTCTGTTCTACGTTTCAGAGTTACCCATCCAGGATAGTGCTTCATTAGCGCAGCACATCTCAGACCCCCCACAGCCACATATCCCATCAAAAAAAAAAGGAAGAAAAACCTTTACTCCTAAACCCACCATAGATGGTTTGTGATAAGAACTAGCAGATTAAAAAAAGATTTTGATTGAAAAAAAAATTGCCCAGTTTATTATGCAACGAACTCTTTTTTCCATCTGACTGAAACCCACATTTCTTAATAGGGGTTCAGTCATGAGACCAGGATACAGCCCCACCCAGCAGAGTGTGTTGCAGGAAACGTGGTCAAGGGGTTTTGACAGGAAATGGAGCAATGTGCAAAAGCTCTGGGGGGTTTTAAAATTTTTTAAAACCAAAGTTTGTGGGTGAGTAATGCCACAATGATCCTATTGTATTGCTTTTATAAAACAGAAGAAGGTAAAGTCTTCTTGCACAAACAACTGATACGTCGGGAAATGCCACACAGCAGAATTTACAAGAAGTGGCAGTAAAAGCTATAACGACATGGAACAAAATTAAATGTTAGTACGCATTTTTGGTCAATGACAATGCTGCAAACGACCCAAGAGGGAAAGAGTTTTAAAGGCGGGGGGGAATAAAAAGCTGAAAATAACATATGGTTGCAGTGCTCATTTGTGCACCTCTTACCCAAAAAATTAAGTGTTCCAGAAAAAAGGTAAGTTGTTAAAAAATTGAAAAAAATACTTCCGTAATAATCCTTTTGCTGCAGCAGCTCTGAAAAGGATGGGGGGAAACCAAGCTAACCCCCCACAAGATGTTAATGGAACTCTGTGGGGGACTGTTTTGAGCAGGATATCAAAACGGGCCTATTCTGATGACACTTTGTGAAGAAAATCGGATAAAATAGATGGCACTGTCACGGCCAAAACCCTAAACATTGGGTTAAGAGAAATGTTGAACATTGCGGGTTTCCGAAACCATCTCTCAAGCTTTAAACAAAATACAGAAAAATAGCTGTTTTATTGCGGATTTCTGTTTAAATTTGGAAGGAACTGATGAAATTAAAAACAGAAAATACACATGGACAGAATTAAATTACAAGCAGTAAACAAACGAATGGGACAAGCACTGACTCCAGTCTTTTTGGCAAATATTGTCAATACCCTATCAGGGGGCAAAACCTAAGTGCTGGGAAGAGGGTTATTTGACATGGGTATCCAGCAATCTCTTTTAATCAAATTAATAAAATTCAGAGCAAAGGGGGAACCATTCAAGAAATATATGTTTGTGAAAATATTTAAGGAAGGTCACACCCCGTAAACTGGTGGGAAGTCACTTAAGTGCTTGGATTTAGAGACTGTTCAAGAAGATTTTTACTTTTAAAAAAGCAGTAGCTTCTTCTGCAGGCGTTTTTTAAAGAATATTCTTTCCTTTGGACTCATTCATTTTTAAAAAAGAGAAATCGGGTTTGGGGCCCAATAAAGCAGGAAAGCTTGTTTTTCTTTTCCAGTTAGAATAGGAACAAAGAAGAAGTTGATGTGAAGATGCGCGACAAATGAGTACAAGGACAGCAGGGGACTAGTATTTGGGGTTTTCAGTGTCCTGGGCGACAGTCTAAGTTTCTTAAAAAAAATATAATAATATATATTTTGTTTAGCCAAATAAATTAACAAACATAGATGTTTTAAACAAATAACTTATGCTGTAAAGTTTTATTGTTTTCCGTTTAATAAATCTATTTAATTGTTTTTAAGGTCGGATTATTTTTTTCCTTCCTAAGAAAAACGAACAGTGGTGTCCAAATAGGAAGATTAACCCATTAAAACTGGGGGGAAAAAATAATCAGTCATATGAAAAAGTTTAGGACCCATATTAATCTTAAACATTTTTTGTTCTAAATTTATTTGGGTGTTTGCAACAGCCATTTCAATTTGATATACTAATAATGATGGACAAGTAAAAATTTTCCCGGGTTGAAATGAGGTTATTGTACCAAAACAAAATGTGCAAATGCATTAAACCAAAATTTACCGGTGCAAATATGGGCACCCAGCAGAAAAGTAACAAAAAATTTAGTAGATCCTCCTTTTGCAAAATAACAGCTCTAGTCGCTTTCCCGTAGCTTTTAATCAGTTCCTGGATCCTGGGAAGGAATTTTTTTACCATTCCCCTTTACAAAACAATTTAAGTTCAGTTAAGTTTGATGTCGCCGAGCAGGACAGCCCGCTTCAAAATATCCCCCAGATGTTTAATGATATTCAGGTCTGGGGACTGGGGGGCCATTTCCCGAACATTGTAAATTTTTTCTGCATGAATGCCTGATAGATTTTTGGGGTGTGTTTGGGATCATTGTCTTGCTGAAAAAATCATCCCCGGGGTAAATTCAAAATTTATCACTGATTCTTGTTTCATTATTCTGAAGAATCTGCTGATTGGTTGAATCCCTGGGACCCTCAACTTTAACAAGATTTCCCGGTGCCGGCATTGGCCACACAGCCCCAAAGCATGATGGAACCTACCAAATTTTACGTGGGAGCAAGGGTTTTTTTGGAATGCTGTGTTTTTTGGGAGCCATGATAACGCCCCTTTTTGTAGACCCCAAAAAACTCAATCTTTGTTTCATCAGTCCCAGGACCCTTTTTCCAAATGAAGCTGGCTTGTCCAAAAGTGCTTTTGATACCTCAGGGGACTTGTTTGTGGGTGCTTTTAGGAAAAAGGTTCTTTGCAACTCTCCCATACGTTTTCCCTGTGCAAAGTTGCTGTATTGTTGAACCCATCAATGACCCATCTGCAGCAAGATGTTTCTGCAGCTCTTTGGAGGTGGTTTTGGATTGTCCTTGACTGTTCTCACCCTTCTTCTTCTCGCCCTTTTCCATATTTTTTTTTTGGCCTGCCACTTCTGGGTTTAAAAAGAACTGTCCCCGTGGTCTTTATTTTCCTTTCTATGTCCCCCCAAGTGGAAACTGACAGGTTAAATCTCTGAGACAACTTTTTGAATCCTTCCCCCCGACAACATTTTTGAAAATCTTTGTTTTTAGATCATTTGAAGTTGTTTTGAGGAGCCATGATGCCACTTTCCAAAGGGGATTCAAAATAGGAGAACAACTTTCAATTGGCCCCCCTTAAAACCTTTTCCATCATTGGATACACCTGGGTATGAAGTTCAAAGCTAGTGAGGTTACAAAAACCAATGTTGTGCTTTGAAAGCAGTAAAAAGTAGTTGGAGTATTCAAATCAATAAAATGATAAGGGGACCCAAAATTTAGAACTAAAAAATTATTAAATTAAATTTGGGATGCCCAAATTTTCATATGACTGTATAAAAGTGATTTAAAAAACTTCTCTACTTGCATGTTAAAACAGCAAGAACAAGTTTTAGGTAGAAACTTGATTTAAATCACTGATTTAAAAACAAGCCCTTTTTTGACTAGTGATTTAAAAAAGTGATTTAAATATTTAGATTTAAATCAAATCCACCCCGAAAAAAAACCCCCCCACTATAAGGGTTCCACATGACCGAATAACCCAAGAATTAATCTAAAAGTTTTTAAGTGGATATGTGAATGGTTAAAAAAAAAAAAAAAGTAAAAAAAAATTTTGCAATTTTTTATAAGTGAACTTTAAAATATTCCCCCCATAAAGTACAACTTGTCCCGAATAAAAGAGGCCTATACAAATGCGTCAATGATAAAAAACAAAGTTACAACTGTTGAAAAGCAAAGGGGGCAAAACTAAAAAAAATGTTTGGCATTGACACTTTTCGGCCCCCGGGGCTTAAGGGGTTAAACAACATACAATGTATTAGCATTTACTACATTATCCTCTGTGCCACTACGACACAAACTGCTGTTAGGGCAACACATAGATTTCCCTAAAACCAGGCAGCACTTGGCTTCTTTTGAGGTCCTTCAGGCTCTGTTCGGGTCACTGGTATATCGCGATGAGGGAGTCCCCTTTGATCAGACTGTGGTCTCAGACTGCAGCAACTGAATGATTACAGGGCCAGGATTTTAGGCTTCCTTCGATCCCTAACATGGCCATGCTTTAGGAACACATTTTTTGTTCTTACTGCAGTTTCAGAGCAAGGAGCAAGAAACTCCCATTGCTGCCGCTACACACTGGGAGCCTGACCCACCTGCTGTCAGAAAACAATGGACGGTTGTTAAAGGGGTATTCTCACCAAATTAATTAGCTTTAAACATATTTACAGAAGTTTTCCTAGGTTACCAACTATATCTCTCTGTTCTAGGAGACATGGATACTTGACCACTAATGGGCGCAATCACTTGTACACTGTTCTACAATAGTAATATACTGCAGAACAGTGTCCAATTATGGCTCTCCTGCCTCAGGCAGGATGTGACAGAAGTAGTAAAGTGGCAGCCATGGACTTCTTAATAAGGCAACCGTCTGCTATGACAAATAGCTGGCATCGCAGGATCTTGCCACGCGGGAAAGGGAGTGTGTTGCCGACTAGAGACCGAACAATGCACTTTTCTTTAATTCACTAGGTGCCGTGGGTACATTTGCTGCGGTATCTAAAGGTTTGAAAGGCTGGTATTGACGTTAACAGCCACTGACTGACGCACATGGAATGGGCTCAGCGAGTGAGCCAGCAAAATACTCTGTTACTGACCACATGACTTATGGCTATGTCATGCATCAGTAAGGAGTTTTAACGTTGGTTGTGACATGGAAAACTCACAAAACTCACAAACAATTCTTAATACAATAAGTTTAACCGAAAAACTTCAGTATTTCTTAATGAACATTCCCTTTAAGCAAATCGATATTGTGTGATCCAACAGGACAATGACTCAAAGCACACAAAGCGGTTTTTCCATGTTAAAGGGGTTTTGCCACGATGTAAAGTTGACGTGGGATCCTCCAAAATGGGCATTTAATCACTTTTCTAAATATATGCGATTACAAAAATTACAGTCTGAGAGAGCTACAGGCTGCCTTACCTGCCCGTAGTTACTTCAAAGCTTCTATTAGATACGACCTGACAAGAGCTGCTGGCCGGGCTTGCACAGAGCACTCTTCTTATCTGATGAAAGGGAGCTGAAGAAGCTTTCAAGGCACCGGGTAGAAATATGTTGTCTTTTGTATACAGAATCCACTAGTTGTAGTGTGATTATCTGAGTAGATCCCTGCTTTATCTGATGACAGAGAGCATGAAGGAGCTTTCAAGCTGCTGTGGAGAAAAGGTGTTGACCTTTGTATACAGAATCCACTAGTTGTAGTTTGATTATTTGAGTGAACATTTCACACGATCCCTTATGCAGCTCCGTGCTCTGGCTGTGTCTCTCTCAGCTCAGCATGGCTTTGTTTACATTTGTTTCTTAGAAAAAGGCACGTCCTGGCAAAACCCCTTTAAAGTTAAAAAATAAAAATGGGCTGCAGCTCAGTAATAAAACAACCAGCAGGTTTTGAGTTGTGTTCCTGTTATGACAGTAGTTAGAACCTGATCCAAGGAAAGAAAGTCTGGTCCTGGGCATTGAAAGTTCACTAGTGCATATAAGAAATCGACCAGACCATCTGGTCTGACCCCACAGAAGAGCTTCTTTAGCACAAATTTCTGGACACCTTTAGAAGACTTAGGGTATGTCTACACGCGATGTAAAATGCTGGTCGGGTTCCGTTTAAGAATCCAGCCGGTATTTGATTGTCCTTTGCATGGTTTTGGGGGACGGTTCTGTGTGCGGTTTGCAGATTCGCCGTTGCCCCATAACCACTGAATTGCACACCTTCCGCCTGAAACCTGGGACGAAGATTGTGCATATTCCAGGTTTTTCGGAACACCGGTGGCAGAAAATCCATTTAGTATAGACTACGGAACGGATGTTCTTTTAAAGTCTATGGGGATGGTTTCTTGTTGGTTTTAAGACTGTTTCCAAATCTGCAAACCGCATAAGAACCGACCAAGAAACCATGACGTATCCTTATGAACGTGTGCCTGGATGGGTTAGAGCACTTTATGGCACAGAGGGGTATGTACAGAATGTTAGGCAGGTGGTTTAATCTTGTAGTTAGATTGGTGTATTAAGAAGAAAATCTAATACAGGCAGTCCCCGGATTACAAACGAAATAGGGACTGTAGGTTTGTTCTCAAGTTGAATTTGTATGTAAGTCGGAACAGGTCAATTTATTAAATGTAACTCCAACACAAAAGGTTTTGTTTTTTTTTTAGT